>JANBXA010000735.1:15097500-15327500 GCA_030556225.1 Cricetiscus sungorus | reverse complement strand
AAAGGATTCACCAAGACATAGCATCTTTTTAAGTAAAGGACTATCTGTGCAATGCAACAACTATTTATATAGTATTTGTGTGATATCATATATTTCAAGCAATTTCAAGACTATTTCAGAGACACAGAAGGACATGTATGTGTCATAACTGTACCATGTTATCTGAAGATTTTGGAATCCATGGTGATCCAGGAAGCAATCATACAAGACTCTCAGGAAGAACTGTGGTTTCTTATTTAAATGATCCATGGAACAAGCTCATGCTATTAGGCATTATAATGGTCTTCATTTTCCAAACAAGAAAACAGATACAGCCTGGAGAAAAAAATGTCTCAGAATTTCAGAGTGTGGCAGCTTCTGAGGTTACTTCTTGCTCATGACATTTACTTTCTTTCTTTTTGTTAGTTTGCTTGAGTTTTATCTGTCTGATATTCATGTTTTTCTCACCCCTCTATATTGTTTTTTTTTTAACAAAACAGTGAAACTTCTTGGAAGTTTACAGAGATATAATATCTATACACTAGGTGTCCCTGATCCTATTGAATTCATGAATTGATTTGAGATGGCATACTTTGATTTTATTACCAAGGTTGACTAATTCCATAAGGAAAAGAAAAGGAGCCCTGTGAATCATGTCTGCTATCGCCTACCCTTCCAAATTAAAAGTCTTTCTTCTATATTTTGGAAAATTTAAATTCAGTTTTATTTATTTATTTATTTATTTATTTATTTATTTATTTATGTTGTATGTGCATGTAAGTACAAGAAAGAAAGAAAGAAAAAGAGGGGAAGACTTGGAGGCACATGCATGGCGCACTGTGTGTCTATGGAGGGCAGATGACACTTTTGGGGAGTTGATTCTCTCTTTGCACATCACATAGGTCCTAGGGGTTGAAGTTAGGTCATTAAGTTTGAGTAACAAAGGAGAATTTATCTACTTAGCTACTTCCCTGGCTCTAAAACACAAATCTTCCTGAGTAGAATTATGGAATCCTCTTTTCATGGTCTTCACTGACTCAGTCAAAAAATTGGTGAAATAAATAAGCTAATGTGTATACATTTTTAAGGTTCTGTGTAACTCAAAGTAAGTCATCATATTTACTCACCTTTATATTCAGTTTTTGCCAGTTACTCTACCTCTGAGCTTCACTTACCCCTATTTTTTTGTTTTTTATTTTTTGAGAGAAAACTTAATTACATGATTCCTTAAGGTATAATGGCTTTGTTTTCTTTTTAATAGGGTGTATTGCTAGTTGTTTTAAATATAATTAACATAGAAAACACAAAACTTCCTATGTTATATATGAGAGGATATAAATCCTCTACCAACTACCAACTACAGCCGGCATATAGTTACTCCAATTTTCATTAAACATGTCTTAAAGAATCCACATCCTACAGGTTAGTAACCAAAGCTGCAATCTTTGGATTTTACAGTAAGAATAAAGCTGAGATCAAAGAGATGAGGTAATTTACCAACGTTCATCCCTAGAATATAAACTCACTACCAACCCTGAAATCCTATAACTCTAAAGCAAGTTTGTCTTCTACTTTCAAAGATACCCTGGAAAGTATAGTTTAATTTGTGCAATAAGAAGATGACTTAGTGAAGCGTGAATATATAGTGAACAGTATTTGCACTTTTTGAACTTGTTTTATCCTACATAATCTTTTTCATATAAAAACATCCCTTTAATGGTGCCAGGAATAGCACTCTCTTCTATCTTTTATAAATGTATATCAAAAATAAATTTAGAGTACTATGCCTGGCACTATTAAAGACTTTCTTACCATCTGGGAGTTGGTTAGCAACTTATTATTGCTAAGGTTCTTACCATTGTCATGTTTTCCATTTCTTCAGAAGAACAATTGGGGCAAACATGGATTTTTTAACTCAAATTTGAAACTGCTCTAGAGAGAAGCAGTGAAATTTATTATGTTCAGAGCTGACCAATCATAAGTGTCTATGTACAACAAATGCAGTAGAGCTATGTGGTCACTTGATGTAAAACACGGTGCTTCAAATATTCCATGACTTAATGCAAGTTGAAAACCAGAAAGTATTTTTGTTGTTCGCCAACCATAGGGCAGCTAATTGAATTAATAAAATAAAGGATGGAAGATATAAACATGCTTGTAGGTTTTCAATCAGATACAGTGCTGAAATAAAGTAGAGCCAAAAGTAAGTATGGGCACTGTATTCATTCTCATAGTCCAACACAACCTATTACTTGAAGAAAGACAAGAAAGGAGTCCAGATACACAGGACTGCAGTCACAAGGTAACGGACACAGGTGCAGTTTTCACCCAGAACACATTCTGCCATGATTCTCAGGTCAGAAGAGATATTATACTAGTTGAGATGATACTAATGAAAGCAATAAAAGCACTATGTGGTCTGTCATTAGCACAATAAGGACGTCAACAATTGGTTTCCCAGATGTTAATTTGGGATATAAACATACTATATAGTTAGGGAGAATAGATTAAAGATGTAGTATTGAATCAGTCATTGGCAGGATAAAGTTTATACTCCCTGCAGTTGAAATAGAATCAATGAAAACTTAGGTCAAACAGATTAGAATTCCTAGGTAAGTCTATGCATGACTTTGATCAAGGTGGAATCTAATGCTTCTCCATTGCAAATCTACATATTTGCTACAGGCTGGAAGAACTTTTCATCTTGCTGATGGAAGAAAACTTGCAGGACAGCCTGTTTCTTTTATTAGCTTCTCTTTATGCAGAAATGTCTGAAAGAGGGAGCAGGTGGTTCCATGAAATTTCTTTATTTTGTTTCAGGTAAATATATTTGGAGCCAGAGCAAGGCAAAGAAAGAGAGAAGTGATGTATGTAGAAATCCTATTTTAAGCTGTGTCTTTTAAGAAAGAGGAAAAGAAATTTAATTGAATTAGTAAATAAAAAAAAACCTTTACTACAATTTAGGGATAGCTCAAAAGAATTTCATTACTCTGAGATTGTAATAAACAATTGAATGAGTTTAAATACTATTTTCTTTTGACCAGTTCAGTGATGTGAAAAGAGATTTGCAGCAGTTGTACAAGGAGTGAAAGGTGCTAAACTAACAGTTGTAAGTAGAATTGGAACACATTTTCTTTTCATGCCCTTGTCTCTGCCTGCCTCATTGGTCCTTGTACAGATTTGAATATCCCAATGAAGCCATGATGCACTGGATATTTTATATCCAAACATGAGTCTGATTATAATCATTGTCCCCTTTAAAAATGAAATTAAAAACTATAGCCCAGAAATCAGGTACAGCAAAAGTGGTCAGCATGGATGTGAAACACTGGGTTTATAGAAGACATTAATTCAAATGACTCCTTGATAGTTTACATAAGGATACTACTATTTAGTTCTTACAATATACATTTAATGACCAATAGAACATCCACTTGTTACTGAAACCATGGGTTAGTAAATACTAAGGCCGAATGTTGGAAAGTGGAAGTATTAATGACCATCATTGGAGGAGCTACACTAGAAATTAGGACTCAGGAATTAAGGCCCCTTACTTGTCAATAATGAGGACCAGAATTCAGATCCCAGTACCCATTTCACAAACTAGACATCCTACAAAAGCCTATGCTATCTACTGCAAGGGATATGATGCTCTCTTTTGGCCTCCTCACTTACAGGCTCATCTTTCACAAATATATGCACACACACACACACACACACACACACACACAAAATAAATACTATTTTAATTATATAGTCTTTTTATTTTTATTTTTTATTGTTTGATTTTCCAGTCAGAATTTTTCTGTATAGCTTTGTAAACAAAGCTGACTCTAACTCACAGAAATCCCCCTGCCTCTTCCTCCCGAGTGCTGGAATTAAAGCATACAACCACCATGTCCAAGCTAACTGCACAGTTTTAGTTATATTAAACAGCCACCATTTTGGAGAGACTTAAGGGCACAGTATGGATATTAAAAGGTCATTTTATTATTTTTATTTTTCCTAAGTATTCCTTATTATGTGGGCAATGCAATTACATTCAAAATCTAGAAAAGTGAATGCATGGGAATCCAGAATGATCATTTACCAGATTCAGAGTGGTAAGTGGGGATATAATTGATCAATAGGTATGATGGTTCATGTAGGAATGATCTTTTTGATGACTATTGAACAGTTAATAATGATATAGTCTATATTTTTAAATTGGCAATGAGTTGACTTTTAAAGGTCGACCATAAAATAATAAATGTGTGAGATAATAAATGTTGGCTTCATCCAATGAAGACAACACATTATATGCAAGTATAAAACAATGCAGTATATACTATTTTAAAATGTACAATTATTACCTGCCAATTAAAATACAAAAACATTTAAAGTCTCCATAACAGAACAATACTAAGAAAATAAGAATTTCAAATGAGAAAAAAGATTTGAGTAGTTATGTTGTGTTTCTTCATTAAATGCCTAACCTCAGCAGAGCTTTCTTTCAGCTGTGTTACTAAAATCATAGAGAAGTAGCTGCAAGATTGAAGTGATAGATGTCTCATTTCACGTGTCTGCTTTTCTACATTTAAAGAGGTTTGGGAAGACAGTGAAGCTGGGTCTGGTTTTTACTTAGTATAAGAAGAGAGAACTTGAGAAATTCAGGTTGCCTGGTTGTTTTCTGATCACTTTCTTTAAAGCCTGCAATCTCCTATGTAAATCTGAGTTTGAACAGGAGACCCTTGTGAACCCAACACATCCTCTGGAACCATAGAAACCGGTGTCTATTGAGAACACCACCCAATTGGAAGTGTGGATGAATGGGAATTACTGTTAATTATCAATGTCTCTGAATTTTGCCCTTCACTTATTTGATAATCAAGCATAATATTTAATCAAATACTTAAAAGCATGTTTTCATTATATGATTATAATGGAACCATCTCTTTAAATTTCATCCTGTCATTCAGAAAAGTCAGATCGAAGGTGTAAGGGTCTTTATTGTTGTTGTTTTGTAGTATTTAGTGTTTCCAGACAGGGTTTCTCTGGGTAACCCTGGCTGCTCTGGAATTCACTGTGTACACCAGGCTGGCCTCAAACTCAAAGATCTGCCTGCTTCTGCCTCCTGAGTGCTTGAATTAAAGGTGTATGCCTCCACTGCTCTATAAAGGTGTAAGGTTTAATTGAAATATTTGGGTGCTACTAAAGTAAATAATAGCAGCAGAAGTAGGTGTTTGTGTGTGTGTGTGTGTGTGTGTGTGTGTGTGTATGTATGTATGTGTGTGTGTGTGTGTGTAAGAGGAAAAGAAAAAAATAAAGTTCAAAAATGTGTCCAACTTCCTACGGAATTGTGTATTAGCAGTGGTGATAAGCCCCTTATAGATATGAGGACATGGCTCAGTGACTAAAGAACTCTGGATGAATGCACAGGGCCTAAGTTCATGTGCCGGGCACTCCTGTAAGTGCTAGGTATGCATGGCAGACTTGTTATTTCAGTGTTCTAAAGGTAGAGACAAGTGATCCACAGAGCATGCTAGCTAGATGGACTAGTTAACTCTGAGTTGGAGAGACCCTGTCTTTATCAATAGAGTGGAAAGCAATTCAAGCTCACATACACACACAGACACACCATACACACACACACACACACACACACACACACACACACAACATACGCACATATACACATCACACACCTTACGCACAAACTACAAACACACACACACACCATACATACACACCACATACATACATACCACACATACATACACCACATATACCATACACATATATCACAAAAACACAAGCAGACACATACACAAATACACACACAGACACATACCTCACACACCACCACACACATACACACACATAGACATATACCACACACACACACACCTCAGATGCACACACTACACACACACACAGCATACACACCCTTACACACACACCACACACACAAGCACAATCACACAGAAGAGAAAGGGAGAAAAACTGAGAGCCTCATCATACAGTAGGGTGACTTCATCTTTTAATGATCTCATTTCTACTTACCATTGAAAATGGACATTTTATTTTGTTTTAAAAGCCCAGGCACATAAGAGAGCAATCATGTTCCCATGGCATTTTTAAAAGGGGAGCTTAAACTTTCATAAATGAAAAATCAGATCTAATGAGAAATGGGCTACATTTTGTAATGCTGTTCCTCGATTCCTTTACCTTTAATTATTTCAGCTATTTTATTGCCCCTTTTCCTTGCTCTGGGGTTCTTTTGTATCATTTGCAGCCCTGCAAAATCCCTCTCTGGAATTAGCCTCTTAGAGTTGATGTGGGGATTGTAACTCAAAAGCACCACCTTCGGATTCATTACAGGGAAGGCTTCCTGTAGTTAGTTTGTTCTGAGGAAAATTTCCATTTTGCAAGGGCAGTGTAAATTTTGAATATCATTTTCAATAGCAAGGTAGGTCAATCAAGTATAATTGGCTCCAATTAGCACTCCCATGAGCTGAAAGGCTTCTTATGTCTCCTAGACTGCACTTAAAAGGAAAATGCTATTTATTGACACTGAAGCCTTAAGAAATGCCCACTAGTTACTGTGAATGATGAGGAAAGTGGGACTCCAAAGACACAGCACTTGGGCAGATAGTTAATGTGTGCATACAAGCCTGCACATGGTATCAAGTACTGCCGCGAAATTTTCCTATGACAAAGCACTTTCTTTTCACCGGACAAGAAGATGTTGGTTGTGAAATCGATAATTTCCTGCATTAGTTTAGAACAATCTTAAAATTGCCTTCTAACATTTTTTCAGGATCTATGAACTCTTATATAATAAAGATGAAGAAACAGCAAATTCTGTCTTATATACTGTCATGGTGGCATATCAACTTGATTGGCTTAAGAAACATCTCGCTAGAAAGGATTAAATGAGGCAGAAGACCTACCGTGAATGTGGGTAGCACAACTGGGCAGGGACCAGAAAAAAGATGAAGGAGAAAGGCAGCTGAGGTCAAGCATTCTCTTTTTTCTGCTCCCTGACTGTCCTGCAGGATGTAACTAGCTGCCTCACACTTCTGTTTTCATGGTTTCTTTGTCATAACAGTGCCCAATATGGTGAGTCAAAAGTAATCCTTCTTCCTTAGAGTTGTTTTAACCAAGTATGAGAAAGAAAGAATAAAAATGTTTTAACTGTTGTTCTATGGTTTTCTTCCCCAATCCCAACATCGTACCTAGAAGTCCTGTTCCATTTAAACTGGGGATTAAGTTCCTTGAAAATTCTATCTGGGGCTGAACAGCTTATCATATGTATGCATAAATCTTGCAATAATTCTCACTAGTTCTTTTAAACTCATTTCCCAAATAGGGAAATGTAAACCAATTTCTTTAGCAGTAGTATGATTGCACCAGCTTTGTGGGAGGAAGGATGTCTGTCAGTCAAAGCCTTGGGTATCAAAAGCCATAGATGAACAGTCTGCCACTGAATATGGTTTCAACTTTTACCCTCTTGTCTTGAGATATCCTTAGATAAAACAAGAAAGAATAAGGTCAATCCAGTGTAAACAGCCTGACATGGTGATTGTACAGGGGAAATAGCATGAGAAAATGAATGCAGATCATGGAGACAGAAACTCCATCATACCAGCGACAATATCAATGGTACCAGAGAAAAGATGGGGCAAGTCACTTAGACAGAGAAGAGGGTGGGGAATGGAGGGGAAAAGAATGCTCCAAACTATTTGGTTTACAAGCAATTGAGAATAAGCTTTGTCTCCTAGCCATGCAAAGGATCCTAACTCTCAGCCTGGAACTAGTACAAAAGCATCATAATTTCAGGTCTTAATAAAATTCTGCTTAGAAACTCAGAAGACAGACTTATTGGGCTCAAAGTCAAAATGGATTCAATAAAATTTCTAATGACCCAGAGAACCTGCTGTATATGCTATATAGCATCACAATTTATGAAACAACTTTTGAAGGACAGCCCCCTGAAATGTTAGGAATGCTTCTGATGCCCCACAGCAGCTCCTAATACCTGACTGTCCTTTCTGGTTTTTGCCTTATATTAGATTACGAGAAGCGTACTGTATCCCATCTTGTCAGCCAAGTGGCATCACCTGTAAACCTCAGAGCAGAATTCTCTTTTCAATTGTGTGAATCACTGATAAAATCTTGAATGCCATCAAGTATGCTTCCCTGTGTTTTTAAACATGTCTCATCTTAAAAATAGGTCAGACTTCCCCAGTTGGCACCATAGAAAATTGCCCTTTACTTTTACAGTTTTGCCTAACTGCATTTTTGTTTGACAGAATTTCTTCTATAAAATGTCTTGGCTCGGGGTTAAATCTCCCTTGTAATAGAATTTCATAATGGAATTAGAAACAAACCCTCAAATGCCCATAGTGTGTGTATTAATATTTCTCCAGGTAAACACCAGAGTGGCATATTTCATGTTAAATTGACTAGTTGTACACTTCAGTGACCTAGGAAGGAATGTGGCTGACTAAGTGACATCATCCATCATGGACTACTTTACAGAAAGCAGAATTTCAAAATTTATTGCTTTGATTGTTGGACATCCTTCACTCTTAGTTAAAAGAAATATTTGCTATTTCTAAAATCCTTATAGCTTTGTTAATAGAAAGCCTACTGGTCAAGTTATTTAACCGTAGTATATTTACGATTTCCTTAAGAGATTGTGAAAGGTTTTGTAAAGCCTGGTTCATTGGTTGGTTGGTGTCTATGAACTTACAATTTTTACTATAGCTTCCAGCTTATTTATTATTTTCAATAAAATTATGTTGAAACACCCCAAAGGGTATTTAAAATGATATATATTTGGCTTTGCAGTATTCAATTAACATTTATTGCAAATGAAGTTTTTGTAAGTAAACTCTCATAGTATTACAGAAGATATTGTTACACTAGTCAGAATGTAATAAATCATGTAAATCTCAAATGCTTTTAATCAGATCTGTGACCTACGATTTTTAACATATCCATACAGCAGCAATGAAAACTTGATGAAGCTCTCTCCCTTAAGACAAAAATATCTATAAACAGTGGGGATGGTACAGGCTTCTACTCACTTCTCAGGACATTGTGATCATAATTATACAGAGATATGAATCATTTCTCTAATTCTTTAATCATCTGAATATTTATAAAAAGTAGTACCTAGTTGACTTTAAGGGTTGTAGTTACTTCTCTCTTTTGGAATATTCCATGTCACTCCTCCTATATATGAAGTTTTATCACTGTATTCTTTAAAATATGATCCCACCCCCTTTGGCTCACTAACTCCAGTACCATATAATCTCTTTTCATTTCTGTTATTTGGGGAATTTTGTTCAACCTATATAGCATTGTGTCATCATTACTTTCAGTTGCCAACTAACATGACCTAGAGTCACCAGTCTCATTAAGACATCATCATGAGCCCATGAGCATATTTGTGAGGATTGTTTTGGGTGGTTTAACTGAAGTGGAAGTCCTGCCCATTGTGGCAGCACTGTGTGCTTGGTTTTGGGTCCCAGACTGTGTAAGTGTAAAGAGGAGACAGCACTGTTGAGTATGCATGCATTCTACCTGTTCTTGACTGTGGCTGTGGCTTTGGCTAGCTCTCCATGTTTCCACCTTAACTTCCATAATGATGGGCTATCATCTGCAATTGTGGTCCACAATAAACCCTTTCTCCCTGAAACTGCTTTTGTCATGGTGCTTTTATAACTACAGAAATAAATCCAGGAAACATTGTAAATATTTATTTGTTGTTGAATATTATCATTTATGTAGATTTCCTATTATAGCTGTTACTAATGCACAACACAGCTAGGAAAAACAGCATGAATTTGTTTTCCAACATTAAAGTTCAACAGGAATTTCCTGAGCTTGACAGCATGGTACTGGGAATTGCCTGTGCTGAATTCTTTCCTAAAACCTTGGCCAAGCCTTCACTGCCCTTGCTTTTGGCAGCTGCCAGTGGCTGCCTATATTCCTTGGCTCTAGGCCTCCAGCAAGTAATCACCTCCCTCAGACTTCTGCTCATTAGTCAGCCCTTTCTCTGACCTTCCTGTGTGTCTTTCCTTAGAAGGATCCTGGTGATTGATTACATTAGGCACGTTCAGGTTCACTGCAATGTCCTTAATAGCATGTCTTTAACATAGTCCCGTGGCCAGGTATCTAGCTGCCCCAGTGCTACACTGACAAGTTCTTGCAAAATGAGCAACACAGATATATGGAAGTCTAGAATCAGATTATAGGTTTAGTTGGCTAAACATCAAGATATATGCATATATGTATTCCTGCTGATCTTTTGGAAGCTGAGGGAACCCCAGTTGCCTGCCCTGTATGGCCTTTATAGGCTACCTGCCTTCACAGCATTTTCCAGATTATGGGACCTTAAAATATCTGCCTGTGATAGTGGGAACTCCTGCTTTGGTTGGCAGAATTTCTTCTGTTTAGCTGCAACCCTTCTGCCTCTTGTTCATTATTATCCTTACAGTGACTCTTGATCCACTCAGATAATCTAGGAAAACCTTCCCATCTCAATGCCCTATGTTACCTCCATCTGCAGAGTCCCTCTTCTATGTCTAATGACATATCCCTAGATTTGCAGAGCTGGTTGTACAGTGCTGGGGTCAGTTATTCTGCGAAATATGCTAACACTTGAGCTTTGACTTAGATATGGCATCCTAGAGCGTTCATCTAGTAGCTGATGGAAGCAGAAGCAGACACACAGCTAAACACAGAGCTGAACACAGTTACAGAGTGGGAGGAGTGATGAACAAAGGGGTCAAGACCAGGCTGGGGAAACACACAGAACCATCTGACCTGAACAAGGGGGAACTCATGCACCCCAGACTGATTGCTGGGAAACCAGCATAGAACCGACCCAGACCTCCTGAATGTAGGTGTTAGTTAGGAGGACTGGACAGTCTATGGAGCCTCTAGTATATATCCTTAGTATACGAATGGACTTTAGGAGCCCATTCCACATAGAGGGATTCTCTCTCCGCCTAGACACATGGGGGTGGGCCTAGGCCCTGCTTCAAATGATATGGCAGACTTTGAAGACTCCCATGGAAGGCCTCACCCTCCCTGAGAAACAGAAAGGGGATGGTATGGGAGTTGTTGGGGGTGATAGGGGAGGATGGGAGGGTGAGGGAACTGGGATTGACGTGTAAAACAATCTTGTTTCAAATTTAAATAAAAAACCAGTAAAAAAATAAGAAAGCAATTTAAGTTTAGTATAATGCTGATAGCTTTAAAACTTGGCCTGATTTACAGACTACTTCAACTGCAAAAATTTATTTTGAAAAGAATTCTCAGCCTGTGTCTTTATGAAATATTTTATTGTTCAATTAAAAATGTAAATGCTAAAATAAAAAAAATAGAAAACCCCCTGCTTGCATCTCAAAATCTATTTCAAATATTTCTTCTTCCAGCTGCAAGGCCTCCTCTCCATATTTCTGTTTCTTCTTGTTTTCATTCTCTGGATCATCATTCTCTGGATTTTTCTGTGGCTGTGTTAGAGAGGAGCTCTGTTTTATTATTTGCTTCCACACAAATGATTGCCAACAGCATTATAGAAGTTGCACTGTTGGGGTATTTAGAGAAAGGAAGTGCTTAGAAAACTTTAACATCACCTTGTATGGTGTAAAATATTTATGTTGCATGGTTTAATGAAGATTGTATATAAATTAGTACCAGGTGACTGCTTAAGGTTAGAGTTCATCTCTTTAATTTAAAGGCTGTTAGTACATAGGTCTGTGATAGACTCCTGTGTCTGCCTGATGATACTAACTCCTAAAGGGAGAGTATGAGTTCACTGCTGCAGACAGCAGCTTCTTGCCAATTTCCCTGTACATTGTGAGGCTTTTATTCCTTCTACTCACTAATTTACCTCATAGAGGTAAGAGTTGTATTAAAAGTAAACCAATTTTGGTTGGTTTTGTTGGTTTGTTTGTTTTTGTTTTTGTTTTGTTTGTGGTGTGGTGTGGTATGGTGGTGGTGGTGGTGGTGGTGGTGGTGGTGTGTGTGTGTGTGTGTGTGTGTGTGTGTGTGTGTGTGTGTGTGTGTGTGAGTATCAGAAGCAGAGAGCCTAATACTGTTGTACACAGGGCTACCAAAGAGCCCTATAGGAAAATGCTTGCATATTTGAAAAACCTAGAAGTGAGGTGTAGGTATTATCTCCATTGGAATTAAAGAGAAGATCAATTATTCCTAGGAAAGGAAGTGTATGATCCTGAATAGAGCCTCCCTTCAGATCAAAGGGAAGGGTCAGTTTTAAATACAAAGAAGTCTGTTGTTCAATGTCAGCAATCAAGGCAGTTCAGGTTCCTAGGAAATACATACTGAATAAGATTAAGGGATCAGATTTGAAAGGGATTACTAAAGAGGACCTGTAACAGCATAAGGGAGAGGGATTTGAGTAAGGGTGAAGAACAGACTGATAATTAGTTCACATATCTGTGGACAGAGAGAAGAGTCAGATTGCAACAAAGATCTGAAATTATTCTGAGCATTTCTCTGTGCAGTGTTGCAAACATGATTGTCCATTAGCAAAACCCTACATGGAGCAGGTGTACTGAGCATTAACATCCTCAATGAGTTCAGTAAATTAGGAGAGTTCAGGGTGATTGTGGCCACAACACCTTTCTCTAGTATGCATGTAGAGAACATTTATCTATCTCTCCACAGCAGGTTCTCTTTAGTGGGACCTGAGTGGAGCCTCTGTGTCTATCAGAGTACCCTAGAGGTACACACAGAATGTTTTCTTTCTTAAGTTTCATCCCTAACTAAGCAATTACTATGACAGAGACAAAAATCATCAAAATCTCGATGATATTAAAATACTATATTGTTTTAAATGCTAGTATTTTTATGATGAGAAGAAAAACAGTAATAGAGTCATGTAGACATATTATTTTTCAATGATTTTTAAATTAAAATTACAATTGTGGTATTTTTTCAAGATACTATATAACTATTGTTGATACAGATTTGTGTTAAAATACTTGTTTGTAGACACCCACAGCTAAGCACTAAGCCAAACTCCGGAAATCCAGGTGTAGAGTGGGAGGAGGGATGAGCAAAGGGGTCAAGGCAGACTGGAGAAACCTACAGAAACATCTGACCTGAACAAGTAAGAGCACAAGGAGCCCAGTAGCAAAGCTGGGGAACCAAGCCTTCTAAATGTGGGTACCAGTTGGGAGGCCTACGAAATCTATGGGACCTCTGACAGTGGAAGCAGTATTTATCGCTAGTGCACAAATAGATTTTGAGAGCCCACTCCCCATGGAGGGATACTCTCTCAGCCCAGATACATGGACTTTCCCCAAATGATGTAACAGACTTTGATGATCTCCATGGGAGGCCTCACCCTCCGTGGGGGAGTGGATTGGGGTACGGATGGGGGCCATTGTGGGGGGCATTGAAGGATGGGAAGGAGAGGGAACTGGGATTGATATCTAAAATAAGATTGTTTCTAAATTAAATAAATTAAAATAAATAAACACTTGCTAGCACAAATTTACTGTATGTTAGGTTTTCTGACGTTTACACTAAATTCTTTCTTCCAGTTATTCTTATTTTGGATAATCTGCAGTTTATTTTGATTGCCCAATTCTTCTACTGGGGTTAAAGTTTTAATATGGCTGGATAATAAAAAGAAAACTACTGTATTAACTGTACGTCTTGAGCAGCTTAATAAAAGAGAAAGCATGTGCTGTCTCCATTAAACAAAAATAAGGTGAAGGGGGCATCTGAAAGGTGAAGTTTGCCTGAGAGCCACAGGAGGACCCCAAAGAACCATTGCTACTGCAGCAGCCAGTTTTACTAGCTGCAGAAGCTTATTCTGCCTTTTAAATATTATTTTTCTCTAAGATTTATATGGTCCTGTTATAGGGGTAATAAGCAGCAGGGGGTAGGTAAGAGACTAAGGAGCATACAGGTGTTGGTTTTATGTTGTTGTTGTTTTGTTTTTTTCATAAAATTGAACAAACAATTTTGGAATTTCCTATCTCACCATTGACTTAGAACATCATAAAATATTCTTCACTCTTTGGAAAAATGAATCAGTGTTCATGAATATGCCATGTGCAGTTTGTTTCCTCAGTTGAGGTAGAACATTGTTACCAGCCTGTTACTACCAAGTTCTTCAGGTGTTCTTACTCTGCTGGCCTTTTGTATACTTTGTGCTCTTCCTGCCAGTCTGGGCCCACAGCCGCGCCAGCCCCAAAATAACACTCAGAGACTCTTTATTTGATTCAATCCTGTTGGCCAGTGACCATTATTGTTTATGGGCTAGCTCTGTCTTAATTATGAACCCATATCTACTTATCTAAGTATTACCACGTGGTCTTCTTATCGGGGAGCCGCGGCTGGCATCCTGCTTCTTCCCTGGGCTACATCTCGACTCCAACCTACTACTTCCTCTTTCCTCCTCCTGGTCTCCTAGCCCCACCTATCTTGTTTCCTATTGGCCACAGGGCTTTATTATCCAGTATCAGAAACATATATACAGAATAACATCTCCCATCATCTCCTCTTTTCTGTCTAAAGTAAAAGAAGGGGTTTAACCTTAACATAGCAAAATATACCATACAACAGTTATCAAATAAGAATCACAGTAAACAATATTTAGTCCATTAACATTTTGTAAGATTTAAAGAAAATATCATCTATCCTATATTTGTGAGTCTAAAGTCCTATATGTAACTTATCTTTAATCCTAACTAAAGAAAACTATAACCATAACTATCTGTCTTCAACTCCATCAAAGACCACAGAAGGACAATATATAAACTCTAGAAATGACAGAGTCAACTTATTGCCTGGTCAGTCACCCGAAGTTCTTCTGTAATGTTCCATCTTCAGCCCATAGGCCATAGTGTGTGTCCAGACTCCTCAACAAAGCAGGAAACTTTAAATTGTCCGCCTGTAATGGCAGTTTGTCATTCATTTTTCTCTGTGTCCTGTAGACTGTCTGGCTGTCTGGCAGCCTCTTCCATGAAGCAGGAACCCTGTAGCAATGTCCATCTTGCACCAGTAGTCATCTTTCTGTGGGTCCTGCACGTCCAGTTTCTACAGCATAAAGTCAAACAGTCTAGACAAGAGAAGTACCTTGCTCAAATGGCTAGTCTTGCCATATTAGAAGCAAACTTCGTAACGAGTTTCTTCAATGTCCATCTTCCTTTTGATGCAGGTGGTGTTACCAGTAGCAGTTGTGCCTCATTGTCAAGAAAAACCCTAAACCATTTTAAATGCCATATTCTGTAGGTCTTTGAAAGGTTTGAAGAATGCCTATTCATCTCAAATATATCTCTGCATATCTAGAAATCCTAACTAACTTAACTCCAAGTTTTGACTATCATAGGTAACTCTCTAATCTGTATTAAATTATACATTACATTTTCCAATGAGCTATATAAACACAATACCTAAACAAGAGGAGAAATATACATATCACAAAATTGACCTTAAATTGTATCAAAAAATGAAAATCCATTCCAAAGCAAAGTATTCATATCTATACCGTAATTCCCTTTTTACCTTTAAAAAGATTGCTTGTGGTTATAGCTATTTATAACTAAGCCCATTTAAATGAAAACAAACATTTATAAACAATATTTGGGAATTTGGGCATCGTTCTTTCCAAACTACTTCCTGCTGGTAGAGGGCGCTGTCATAGGGTCCAAAGAAATCTTGGCAGTAGTCTGCAAGGCTTTGTTTCAACTGCTTTGAATGTTGGATCACCTGGGGCATTGTTTCAGGGGGTCTGGCTTGATCAAACCACATAATTCTGGAAAGAATCCATAGCTTTTCATTTTCTATGGAAACAAAAATAGAAATCCTTTTCCCCAGTAACTTGTCCTTAGGCTTAAATTTTGGAGTCAAAGCATTTTTAAAATATATAAATTGAATTAATCCAGCAGCATTTCTTTTATCAGTAGTTGTTATTTTCTCAGCAATCAAATAATATAAAGACAACAGAATTGCGTATAGTATCCAAAATTTCTCTGTGCTTTCCATTTTTACATGGCTTTTTTATTACTCTATTTATTCTACTTCTATTTTTACATATTTTGAGACAGGGTTTCTCTGTGTAACTTTTATCTGTCCTGGAATTTACTGCATACCAGGTTTGCTTTGAAATCACAGAGATCTGCTTGCCTCTGTCTGCCTAGTGCTGGGATTAATGGCATGCCCCATTATACCCATTCATTCTACTTTCTTTTTTCTTTTTTAAACCATTGTATCCCCTTTCTTTTTCTCTCCCAAGCCAGCGTATTTTTTAAAACACAGTGTAAACCTTCATTGCAGCTCTCAGACACACCAATGAATTGTTAGCAGAGATCTTTAAAAGCAAGGCAGCTTTTTTGCCGCTTATGGTAATTTTGGAAACCTCCCTTAAAGGAGCCATGCAACTCTCTGTCTACAGCAAAACAAATCCAACTGAGAAAATGCTGCCACTAAGAATTCTTGCTAGTCTCTGTTCCTTTGTTTCTAAAACATTTCTTAAGCTCTTATTAGTTTTAAGTGAAAGTTCTTATAGCCACATTGGGCGCCATCTGTAGCGTGTATGTTCCCGCCAGCCCGCCAGTCTGGGCCCACAGCCGTGCCAGCCCCAAATAACACTCAGAGACTCTGTATTTGATACAATCCTGTTGGCCAGTTACCATTACTTTTTATGGGCTAGCTCTGCCTTAATTATTAACCCATTTCTACTTATCTAAGTATTTCCACATGGTCGTCTTATCGGGGAGCCGCGGTGGGTGTCCTGCTTCTTCCCTGGGCTACATCTCGACTCCTCCTTCTACTTCCTCTTTCCTCCTCCTGGTCTCCTAGCCCTGCCTATCTTGTTTCCTATTGGCCACAGGGCTTTATTAACCAGTATGAGAAACATATATACAGAATAACATCTCCCATCAGCTCTCAACCTTGTATGTTTGAGTGTTCTCTTGATATTTTTGTCTATTCTTCAGTCATGAAAGAAATTCACATCCTCTTCCCCTGAAAGTCATAGCATCTTTCAAACTTGCCACATCATTTCACAATGCTTTATACCATGTAATTTCCCATTATTTCCTAAAAGGAAAGATACATCAGCAATATAATTGTGCTTCAAATCTACTTTTACTTGGGCCTCATTAAATTTATATTGATAGCGTATGTTTTCAGAAAATCTTTTGGAAGACCTTTATGGGAATTAACCAGGAAAGTAAGGTTATTATAGGTTATTGTAATTGCAAAAGAAAACAGAGCCAAGGAAGCCATTAAGCAAGCACAGAAACTATGCCTTTCAACACTTAGTTCTCTATTTTTTGAAGATCAGAAACCTAGAAGCCTAATACTATATAGATGTCGTTCTTGTAGAGGAGAATGTAGCTCCTTAAGAAATAGTTGTTTACACTGGCCCACAATTACTAAACATACTCCTAGTAGTTTTTTTTACAGCTTATAGCATAATGTGCCCTTCCTTGTCTCAAAAAATGCTTATTTAGGACCTGTTAAATACATTTAATAGGAGCAATAGAAGCAGTTGGCTTAAAGCTGACATCAAGGTAGAGGATGACTCATGGTAGAGTACTTGGAAATTATGTGCCAAGTCCTGGGTTTGATTCTAAGCACCATGGATGAAATTAAAAAGATGATATCATTTTGTTATTATCAAAGGGACAATTGAGGAACTAGTCTTTGCATTTTCTATGATAAAATGTTTACTTTAGAATAAAATTCAGAGATTCTCTAGGGGGCTCAATGGTGGCTCAGAAATTAAGAGCACACACTACTCTTCAAAAGAACTGGAGTGAGTTCTATTTCCTTTACTCATGTCTATCAGCTCACAACTGCCTTTAAGTCCAGCTCAGTGGATCTGGTGACCTCTCTCTCTCCCTCTCTCTCTCTCTCTCTCTCTCTCTCTCTCTCTCTCTCTCACACACACACACACACACACACACACACACACTCACTCAAACACACACACACACACACACACACACACACACACTTAAATTCTTGGGAGTCACTCTTGTACATGGACTGAAGCCTAGATATTGCTCCTTGGAATTGACTGATACTGCTTTATGAGCCACTTGACATTATGTCAGCTGAATGAGGTTTGATGCTTAAAGAAGTGGAAACAAAAGAAAAAGCAATCTATTTTACTGCAAATGGCACAATTTCATTCTTCTTTATAGCTGAAAAATTCCATTTTGTATGTATTTTCTTCATTAATACACCTCTAGAAAGAGATCAAAACAGTTATTATAAATAATACTTCAGAAAACATTAACATATAAAACTTCCTCTGTAATAATTTCTTAGAGTCTTCCATGCAAATACCTAAGAGTGATATATATATATATATATATATATATATATATATATATTCATATTGTAAGTCTTCCTATATGTTCCTGAGGGATCTGTATACTACTTTTCATGGTGACTGGGTGACTGGACTAAGTTACATTCAACAAGCAGTATGTAGAGTCCTTTCACATTTGTGGATCCTGGATATCACATAGATACATAAAACCATTGTGTGTATATGACAAGGAAGAAGTGATACTCATTAGGATAGGGAACTACTGGAAGGGAGAGGAACAAAAGGGTGAGATTGGCAAATGTGAGAACACAGTCAAATTATATTATTTACTTGTATAAAAGTCTTTATGGGACCCAACAGTATATTGATGAATATATGACTATTTACCCCAAAAATTTCAATGAAAGAAGAGAGAGAGGGAGGGAGAGAGAAAGAGAGAGAGAGAGAGAGAGAGAGAGAGAGAGAGAGAGAGAGAGAGAAAGAGAGAGATGGAAGAAGGGAGGAAGAAAAGACAAGAAAGACCAAAGTCTTTGTAGGCTCAGGAGCAACATAAACAAAGACCCAGGAGCTGGCGAAACCTAGAGCTTGGCAGAGTCTGTGGGAGAGAAGTAATATTGAGATTGCATCATTGTGTGTTACTCAGAAGTAACTAAGGAGCAGTGATAAGTTTTATGCTAGGAATTGCTATTATATGATTGATAATTTAGTCATATAGAATTGTAAAGACACAAATTAAAAGGGAGTAACAGTAAAGTCAGTTGGGTATATAAAAGCATAACCTAGAATAGGGACAAGGAAGAAAGTAAAGGTGCTGTCTACAATAGAATGCCAATCAGCAGTGTTGTTCATCATAATATAAAATGAATGACGAATCATTCCCTTAAATGGTCTTCTATATAACTTGAAGAAATGTATCACTTTTGTACACTTACTGAATCTGGCACACTTTGATAAGTAACAAAATTTATTTCTTCTTAACTTTTGTTAGAACTATCATATGCTTGGGTCTTCAATGAGTATCCATCATTTGTTGAAGAAGACAGTCGGAGATTTGTCTCTCAAGAGACAGGGCATCTCTACATAGCTAAGGTGGAGTCATCTGATGTGGGAAATTACACATGCGTGGTGACTAGTACTGTGACAAACACCAGAGTATTGGGCTCCCCAACCCCTTTGGTGCTGCGCTCTGATGGTAAGAGACCTAAAATGATATGCCCATAAATTCACTTGTCTTCATTTTGATCAGATGAAACTATTTAAAGTTTGTGAGTGTTTTGTGATAAGTTAAAAAGTCTCACTAAAATAAAATCATGAATGAAAAATTCTGTGGCATTTCCTCCCTTATCACTGCTGAAAGGGTATCTAAAATTCAGGAGAAATCTATTTAGAAGCTGGGACTATAGCTAGCCAGTAGAATAATTACCTAACATGTACACAATCCTGGGTTTGATCCTCAAAACTGCACAAAATGGATATGGTTGTACATGCCTATACTTGCACAGCTGGAGACAGAACGGTAACAGGTTCAGGAGTTCAAGGGCATTATGGGTTACATAGTGGGTTTAAGACCAAAATGAACTACATGGAACGTTGGAGAGGAAAATGAGGGACTGCCAATTTATAAGCCTGGATAGTCGACTTACTAAACTGAACTACATCTCATATAGCATAATGCCTCGCAAACGAATATGGAAGCACTTTCCAGTCAGGTATAGCAAATTCCCTACTGTAATCTTTGTACTGTAGGAAATTTCAGGAATAATTAATATATTGCAGACGTTAGCTTGAATAGGTATGTTCTCATTTTATATAGCATTTCAGTGATTTTCTTTAAAACATGTTGCATGTTGCAGTGTTTTTAACTCCTTGAATCCAGAGTTCTAAAATGTTATTCAGGGTACATGTTTGGCCAAGTTTAGTACCAGTGAGCCATTTCAATCACTGAAAGTGGTAGTGGGTTCAAAGGGCAGCAAAATAAAGTTTTATTTACAAACAATGTTTTATTTACAAGACAATGCCATAGGAAACACTAACACTTCCAACTTTGTATTGTGAATTCACAGGTGTCATGGGTGAATATGAACCTAAAATAGAAGTCCAGTTTCCAGAAACTCTTCCAGCAGCTAAAGGTTCAACTGTGAAGTTGGAATGCTTTGCCCTTGGGAAGTAAGTTCTTGAACAATCCCACATGTTGTTAGGTTACTATGGGGAGGGAAGGTGGGTTTTACTTTTTTCTTAGTAGCAATATTTATTTTTATCTTTAAAATATTTTTATTTTAAGGTATAAGATATTAAATCAATCTCATTTTGGAACTAAAAATGAATATTTTAGTAGATTTCTTTACCTCACCTCTCTTCCACCCTCTGCTACACTTGATCCTGACTTTTATCCAATCATCTCTCTTCACTTCCTCCATGCCATGTATGTATATTTACCTTCCTTACCCTTCTTCATTACCTGCTTTTTCCTCTGTTGATGTCCTTTTTGATTTTAAGACTATAACTAAACTTATGTGTATGTGTGTACCTGTGTGTTTGTTTGTGTGTGAGTGTGGGGGGGGGTGGGGGGTGAGTGAGTGGGTGTGTGGGTGGGTAGGTGAGTGTATTTACAGACATATACACATATATACTTGACAGATGAGAATCTGTATATGAAGAACATACTATTTTTGTCTTTCTGATTTTGAATAAATATAGTAATATACTTTTCAGCTCTGTCAATTTTTCTACAAATTTCATTTTCTTTACAATTGAATGAAATTCATTTTGATTGTGTACCATATTCTCATCTAAGCTGGTTCCATTTTTTGATATTCCAAATATAATATCAGTAAACATGGATGAACTAGTATCTATGTCATAGCGTATGGAATCCCTTGGATATATGCCCAAAACATGTATAATTAAGTTATATATTCTTTCTGCTTTTGTTCTTTTTGTTCTTTTTGTTCCAAATATAATATCAGTAAACATGGATGAACTAGTATCTATGTCATAGGGTATGGAATCCCTTGGATATATGCCCAAAACATGTATAATTAAGTTATATATTCTTTCTGCTTTTGTTATTTTATTTTTGCTAAACCTCCATACTGATTTTCATATTGACTGTACCAGTTTGCGTTTCTACCAGCCATGAATAAGGGTTTCTGTTTCTCAACGTGTTCACTATTATCTGTTGTGTAATTCCTTTGATTGCTGTATGGCTGGGATGAAGTGATATGTCAGAATGGTTTTAGTTTAAACTTTTGTGATAATCAATTAGGTATTGATTTAAAAAATATAATCAGTATTTGTGTTTCTTCTTCTGATTATTGCCTAATTGTTCCATTGTTCATTTGTTCACTGGCAATTTCATTCATCGATTTTCATTTTTGTAATTCTTTGTAAATTTTTAGTAATAGCTCCTCGTCATAGATATGCCTTGTAAGGAATGTTTTCCATTATGTAGGCTGTTGACTCTGTTTATAGTTTCTTTTGCTGCATAGAAGCCTTTTAATTTCATGCAGTCCTGTTTATTGATTCTTGGGGCTGGTTCCCATTACTATAGAGTTCTGTTCTGAAAGTTCTTGCCTATATCTGTATTTTGAAAGCATTTTCAATGTTTTCACTAAAAGTTTTAGTAATTTAGACTTTCAGTTGAGGTTTTTGATCTGCTTTGTTTTTGGTATAGGGTAACAATGTTTAATCAAATTTCATTCTTTTGCCTGTGGGTATCCAGTTTTGCCAGCAAAATTTCTTGAATAATCTACATTCTTTCAATATGTTTTTGACACCTTCCTATGGCCACAGATTTGATGATTATATCAAGTTACTATAGTTTCTTCCATGTTACTAGTATGTGTTCCCTGCTGGCCTGGTCTCATACCCATGCCAGCCCTAAATAACACACAGAGATGCTGTATTAGATAAAAAGCTGTTGGCCAGTTACTAGTGTTTCTTATTTACTAGCTCTGTCTTAAATATTAACCCATTTCTATTAATCTAATTATTTCCTTGTAGTCTTATGTTACCAGAGAGAGGGTTCAGAGTTGAATCTCCTCTCTACTCCTTCCCGAATTCTCCTTATCTCCTAGCCCCACCCATCTTGCTTTCCCATTGACCACCAGTGCTTTATTCACTAACCAATAAGAGAAACATATATATAGAATGACATCTCCCATCACTTCCACTTGTCTACCTGTTTTTTCTTAATTCTGCCATTACATCTTGGCATTGTAATTTGGGGCCAAATATTGTGGTGTGCCCAATTAGATATTTCCTCCTTAGGATTGCTTTGGTTAAATCTGATCTTTTGTAGAAATAAATTTTTGGATTGCTTTATCTAGTTATGTGATGGATAACACTGGAATTTGTATAGGAGTTCCATTGAATCTGTAGATTAAATTTGAGAGCTTAGCTAGCTTCATCATGCTCATTATTCCAGTTCAGGAACATGGGAGGTCAGTCCATCATTTAATGTCTTTTATTTCCTTCATCTCTTTGGCTAGGCTTACTCCTAGGTAGTTTATTTTTTGAAGCTATTATGAATGACATATTCTCCTAATTATTTTTCTGTAAGTTCACTGTTAGTATAGATGAAAGCTACTGACTTTTATAAATTGATTTTGTACCTTGCAAGTAGTTTATTAAAAAAATGACTTTATAGGGTCTTTTAAGTATACAACTGTGTTATTTTCAAATAAGTATAGCTTGAAATCTGTTTCCATTTTTATTTCTGTACTGCCTTTATCATTTTTATTGTTATAACTATGACTGATCTGAGCACAATACTATGGAAGAAGTGAGAGGGTCATTCTCTTAGTTAGGGTTGCTATTGGTGTGAAGAGACACCATAACCATGGAAACTCTTATAAAGAAAACATTGGTAGAGGAACAGACAGAAACAACTAACCTGAGCTCTTCGGAGCTCATGGACTCTGTACCAACAGTTTCAGAGCCTACAGAGGACTGACCTAGGCCTTCTACATGTATGTGACAGTTGTGATAGCTTGATCTGCTTAAGGCTCTTAGAAAAGAGATAAGGAACTGTCCTTAACTCTAAGCTGGCTTTTTGGAATCCTGTTTCCTATTCTAGATTACCTCACCCAGCCTTGATACAGGGAAAGACCTTGGTCATGCCTCAACTTGATGTTCTATGCTTTGTTCAAGCCCATGAGAGGCCTGCCCATTTCTGGATGGAGACTGGAGGGGGAGTGAATGGGGAGGGGTGGAACAGGATGGGGGGGACGACAGGAAGAGAGGAGGGAGGGCAAACTGAGGTCATTTTGTAAAATAAATGAAAAGATTTTAATTAAATAAATACCCTGCCCTCAAAGTGATATGACTTCCTAAACCAAGGTCACACTTCCTAATAATGTCGCTCCCTTTTGGGGCCATTTTCTTTCAAACCACCACAGACATCCTTGTCTGATACCACATTTTGTATAAAATGACCTCACTTTCTTCCACTTTGGTGTAATGTTGACTATGGTTCATTTTATATGAAGTTTTTATTTTTTGTGGTATGATACACATTTTCCTAAAGTATCCATGACTTTAATCCTGACAGAATGCTGAACTTTGTGAAATGTCTTTTCAGCAGCTATCAAGGTGATTATGAGATTTCTGTCCTTACATTTATTCATATGGTTTACTACATTTACTGGTTTGTATATTGAACCAACTTTTCATCTCAGAAATGAAGCTCACTTAGTCATGATGTATGATCTTCTTATGTGTTCCTGAATTCAGTTTGCAAGTTCTTTGTTAAGGATTTTTTTTTTTTATTCATATGTTAGAATAAGGATTTGGTCTGCAGTTTTTCTTTTCTTTCTTTCTATTTTTGTTTTTGTTTTTGTTTTGCTTGTTTTTTTTCCATGCCTTTATCTACCTTTGGTATCAGGACCCAGGAAAGTTCAAGTAACAGACAACAGCCCCATTTGTTTCTAATTTTGTCACCTGGGTTCTTTTCTCTTCCATTTTATGAATTTAACTCACGGGTTTTAAATATTATCTTGTTTCTTTTTCAAAGAACTTAATCTTTGCTTTTGTATGTTTTCTAAAGTTTATTTACAAGCAAAGAACAATTGAATCTAGGAAAGTATACTCATATGTTGTATTTTGGAGCTTCAAAAGAAAATTGGAAGGATTGAAAATGCCTTACTAATAAAAAATGATTTTTCATGTTAATTTGTCATGTTTTCTGCACTTAAAGCATGAGTTGACTGGCAAAGATGAACAGTTTATATCTCAAAGATATAAACCTGGGCGTGGTAAAACTTGCCTGTAACCACTACTCAGGAATCATAGCAGAAGGATCAGGAATGAACAGCAAGTATTGGCTACATAGTGAGTCGCTGCATCAGAACAAGAATTAAGTCTTTGCACACATTTATAGAATTTACAGATGGAAGTGGTCTTCCTTTGAAACCTGTTTCTTTGACTCTCTTAATCAGAGCTTTCTGTTTTTGAGTCTCTAAGATTTCCAGAGAAGAGCAAATGACTTAACAATTTTCTTATCAGCCCTGTTCCTCAGATTAATTGGAGAAGAAGTGATGGGATGTCATTTCCCAGCAAAATTAAATTGAGGAAGTTCAATGGTGTGCTCGAAATCCCAAACTTCCAACAGGAAGATACAGGTTCTTACGAGTGCATTGCTGAAAACTCAAGAGGAAAAAATGTGGCAAGAGGGCGGCTCACTTACTATGGTAGGCATCAGCTATGGGGAAAATTGTCTTACATATTTTGTTCTCTCATAGCTGTTTTGGTGGGTGGGGTAGTTGTAGCAGAAAATCAAGGCTTAATTTGTCCTTTTCTGTGTTTTATTCTCATTTTGTTAAGCAAGGATAAACATCAGAGAAGGGAGAAATTAAAAAGAAAGACAACTTTGCAACCAACTTGAAGCCATTCCTTTTACATTGTGAAAGTGATTCATATGATAATGAAATCCTTCATTTTTTTTTCTAAGCATGACCTTTCACACACTTAATCATTAAACAGACAGTTCTGCCCGCTTTCTTCTCTAGAAGGGGTGATTTTGTGTCTTTATGTGAAAAGCAGAATAAAACTGCTTGTTGAGAAAACTTGCAATTATTACATTAGACAAACCAAATTAAGAGATGTTGTTTTGAATGGAGATATTCTACCACATCTAATAATATATCTGTAGTCTATTTGCTTTCTTTAATTTGTAATCACATTTGTTTGACTAACTACTCAATTTCAAAATTTAACAATGACATTTCTTTCATTTAGAGGACTATTTTTTATAGAAAATTAGGTATTCTTTTTGTATTTTACATTTCCTTTAGTTTAAAACATGCTATTAGGTTTTATGAAAACATGGCTTGGAAAGTGGTAATATGTTGTTGTACAAAATACATCGGTAAAATGCGTGGAAAAGGAAGTCCATTGAGTATATTTGCAATGTAATTATTAGAAACATTGTAAACCCAGTAAGAATTCACCAATTTTATGAAGGTCAAATTGCATTACAGTCTATTTATTTTAGTAACTGGTAATTGAAACAACTTTCCACGGTGGTGCGTACAGTGCACTTAAATGCTGCAGAGAAGGAAACTGTTTGCCAAGACAGCCGTTACAACCGTAGAAACAGTTACAGATCCTCCCTCAACAATTTGAAATCGCAAATATATTACCGCCGACAATATTAGTGTTTTGTATGTTACAGGGTTTCAGTAATTGTCAAGGGCAAAATGAATGAATGTTTTAATAGCAGGAGTCATTATACTCTGTAAAATTCCCACTTTGTCTTATGATTATTTTAATATAAAAAATTTCCTGTATGTCAGTGGCTATAAGTTGGTGGCATGATAAGGAAACAATGGTGTTGGTGGTGCTCATGGTAGTGATCATGGTGACACCATAAATTCTTCAGCCCGTGGCTGAGCAGCTCTGAGTCTCCCATACAATGGATATTTTTCATACCCTTGCTTAGCTTCCTTTTTCTGCTCATCTATTCCATCACAGAACACTCAGAAGTGACTACTGTGAGAAAATTTCTGACTTGTTAAATCAGTGATTCTTAAACTTCCTAATGCTTTAACCCCTGCATACAGTTCCTCATATTATGCCAACCCCCAACCAAGCAATTATTTTCATTGCTAATTTGTAACTATAATTTTGCTACTGTTGTTGTAAATCATAATGTAAATATCTGATATGCAGATATTCTTAGGCAACTTCTGTGAAAGCATCAGTTGACCCCCTAAGGGTCAAGGCCTACAGGTTGAGAATGACTGTGTCAATGTTTCAGTGTTTTTAACTTCATGTGGCATAATCCCTGCCCAAATAGGTACCATATGCCCCTCAGGGAAACATACCTAAAGCTAAACTGACGGACAAAACCATTACTTAACATCAGGCAATGGCTCAGTTTCTCTTTTTTTTTTTTTTCTTTCCTGCATGGATCTTTTCTCCTTTTTCTACATATTAATTGCCAGTACAATCCTAAAGTGGCTGCTACCAGTGAGCACCACACTGGGTGCTCACATCTCTCTGTTCTATTAATCCCCAGCTCAGCTGTCCATCCCTAATGCCCTCAGTAGTAAGGGAAAATAGACTTAGGCAAGAGCATCCCTTTGGAACAGGGCATAAAAGCAGTCCTCCCTTGATTCATGGACAATGTAAACTGATAGAAAAAAAAAAAAGACAGCAGCAAACAAGACTGGAGATATTTTAGTTATAAGAAAGAATGGAAATTGATGCAAGAGAGTAAACCAGTAGCATCTGCTATACTTTGTCCATTCAGTAGACAATATTTTATGTACCTAAGAAATAAATTACAAGTAAATGACAGAGAGAGCTTAATTGAAGGTACCCTACAATTTTACCTTAAACTTATACCATGACATGTAGTTTTCTGATAATTTGCTCTAATATTTCTTGTAAAATTGGTGTGATGGAGGATTTAAATGTCAGATTATGGTGAAGGGAGAAAATCATGATGAATAAAGGAGTTCTAATCTTGGAAATATTTTGGATCACCAGCTTACTCTTCTATTCGAGAAGAAAGCTATTAGAATATTGAATATTAGAATATTAGAATTACCCACAAAGATACCCACTGGGGACTCATGCCTGGCCCAGCAGTTTCTGTACAAATCTAGCTGTAGAGTCCTTCCAGGTGGGTCTAAGAATTCCCGAAATTGGAAATTTTAATATAAAGTAGAAGGAGTCATCTGGGGTTAACTGTGTTTCATATAGGAATAACAAATTTTATTAAACAGCCGAAACAAAAAAGCTAAGTAGTCATAGTTTCCTTTTGATTTTATTTGGGGGAAAAAAGTAAATTTTAGGAGACAGAGAGGAAAGACAAATCTTCTTGTGGTTGTAATTAAACAGAAATAGATAAACTGTTGCTCCATATGGAGGATGCAAATACAGATCCCGTGGCACACATCACATGCATAATGCAACGTGAAACCTCTAAGAGATCTCACCTCCCATCATTGCCTGATGTTTGGATCTGAAATGCAAGCTGGGACTTGGCTGAATATACTGTGTGTGTTGAGTGGCTTCCATTGGAAGTGGTATATCACTTTCATCTGCAAAAATAGCAGTTTCCAGGTGCCTTGAAAAACATAAGTGGAATTCATTAATATCCTTGAACCAACTAATTTGCATACATAATTAGAAGTTGTTTCACTTACATCGCTTGCTGATGGAAGATCTTAATTCATATTAAGTCCACTTATCCATCTTTTGGTGCTCTCATTTTAATTCATAAAGAGTTGTATAAGTTGCCCATTAAATTTTATTTAATTCAGAGGTATTTTTAACTTGAAGAAAATATTTTTGTTAACCATAGATGTTTCTTTCCTATGGATATTAATATTTAGTTCATAATTAAGGCCAATTGCTACTGTCATTCACTTTGAAGTTATCGAGATGAGATATGATTTTATGATTCAAAAATTTACTTAAGGAAAGTAATTTTCTGTACTTGCATCGTTATCTATTAATAGAGTTCTGAAGAGTGTAATCTAGCAATCAGGATTTTGAAAATAAAGAAATCACAACAAAGTTGGCTTAAGATATAACACATTACAACATCATTATCAGGTCTAGAAATGTTTTACATAGCCATTCAGGAAACTAAATATAATTCTAGTCTAGCCCATTAGTTAATCATAGCTTATATTCTGATACTCATTTATAAGCCACTTATTTTTTATTTATTATATGATTTGAATCTCTTGTCATTCTATTATCTGTTGTTTCCTTGGTTATAGCAAAACCACATTGGGTTCAACTTATAAGAGATGTGGAAATAGCTGTGGAGGACAGCCTTTATTGGGAATGCCGGGCAAGTGGGAAGCCAAAACCCTCCTATCGGTGGCTGAAAAATGGAGATGCCTTAGTGCTAGAGGTGAGTTGATGAACCTGCTTCATCGTAGTCTTCCTGCTTTTTTAATGCATGCTTCCTTTACCTCCAGAAGCCAGGACTCAAGAGAAGGTTTTGTGATCAAACTGCTTGTTTTTCCATGGACCTAAGTTCAATCCTCAGCACCCATGTTAAGAACAATGCTGAGTATGAGGGTAAATGCTTGTAATTCTGGGATTAGGTAGATAGAAACACATGGATATCTGCCAGTGGAAGACACTGTCTTACAGAGAAGGAAAAGGGGTAGACTGCACCTGAGGAAAGACACCCAAGGCTGTCCTTTGCTTCCTTGCACACTTGCATGGACTTCTACACAAATCTATTTATAAACAACAAGGCAACTTAGCTTCTAGTGTCAAAGAATAGAGTCTCTACAGAAGCACTTAAAGTAGAAAATGATTTATTTTAGTATATAATTGCAGTCTATCATGGTGAGGAAGGTATGATGAGAAGTTAAGGCAGGAAGAATCAGGGCTTTAGTTAGGACCTAAGCAGATATCACCCTCAGGTACTACACCCCCACAAATATCTCACCTGTCCCAGCAAGACCAAAGGTTCTAGATTCATAGCCTTCTCATGTTCAAGCACAAGAGCCTGCAGGGGACATTTTACATGTAAATAGCAACACAAGAGAATCATATATAATCAACCATTCATTTAGATTTCTTCTCCATTGCAACTCAAGGTATATTGATGATTTTTGCATTGAAATAAAATATTAATATAAACAGTAATTCAGGCTATTTATGTTTTGCTTTAATCAAAAGGTAGAGAAAATTTTACTTTAATCAAACATGGGATTTAATTTTCTTTTCCTGTTTTATACCTTGGTCTTGTATCTAGAAAGTAAATACATCTGTTAATTGGTGACCTCCGTAGATGTGTATTTATTTTCTTGATCACTTCCTCTCTCCAGCCTTATAATTTCTGCTTTTTTGTGTTTGTATGTACTAAGTTAATTATGTGTCTTTATGTTTCTATATATAACCATCATATATGTGGGTTTCCTTGCATTCTCTTAGTGCTCTGTTTAGTGCACCAAATTTATAATGTCTTATGCATATGTGACTGTAAAAAATATTGTGATAAAAAACTTTCCATCTCCCAAGATGAAAATTAACCTCCCAGTACATTTTTTATATAGTCTGTATCATTAAGCAGATGAAAATGAAATGGCTGTGACATTTCACCTTTGGTTTTGGTAATTATTTTCTAATTTTTACTTGTGTATCTGAAACATGTGTTTCAATTTCAAAGAAGAAAAAGGTTACATTTCAGGACAGATTACCTAGTAGTCTGAGGAAAAGAGCAACATCTTTTATCTATTGAAAAGACAGCAGTGTTTATTTTAATCCTAATTTTTTACCAGCAAGAAATACTATTTTCTATCCAGGAGAGAATACAGATAGAAAATGGTGCCCTTACAATATCCAACCTCAATGTGACTGACTCTGGAATGTTCCAGTGTATAGCAGAAAACAAGCATGGACTCATCTACTCCAGTGCTGAGCTCAAAGTTGTAGGTACGACTAGATTTCTTATATATTTAATCTTTCTTTTTTTCTCTATTCTTCCATTGATACCAGCACCTATTATATTGTCTTGTTATATTCTACTCTACCACCTAATAACATCCACACTATCGTTTTATGTTCAGGTTTGGTAATGAGAGAGCACACTAGTGTCCCAGGACCTAGGAAATGAAGGCAGGAGGATTACCACAGAGGTGAGGCCTGGCTGAGTTAAATAGGGAGTATCAGGCATCTGACCAATCAACCTGCACTAAGAATAAAACCTGGCCTCAAAAACACAAAACAAAACAAACAATAAATCCAAACCAAGCTAAACCAAACAAGTGTATTTTAAATGATGTTAAAGGAAAAGCAGCCATAGTGACCAGAATTAGGTTCCAGTGTTGAATTAAGCCAGGAGAAAGAAGTTCCTTCTCCTGTAATGGATTATTACCCAGCCACAGTGTCCTAGATTAAGAACTGCTTCTTACCAGGATTCTGGTGTTCTCTATTGCTACTCCACAAAAGTTGAAATGAATGATATTCAGATGCTCTTTTTGTCTTCATGAACCCCATTTGGGGATCCAGGTATAGGGTACACTGAAGGTATAATTAACCAAATGATTCATTTGAGATTATGACTTCATACTTATTTTGTAGTATTTAGGGCATGTATACAAAGGACACTGGCACAACAAATAACTGAAAATTCAATGTCAGGCTGTCAAGAAATACAGACAGAAAAGAAGGAGATGGAGAAAGAAGGAAGGACTGTTTCAAGAAATTAAGATTGGAAGTTTGGATTTGAGCATATCTTGAGCAAGAACTTAAGGATCACAATTATTCTTAGTTTCTATGGAATACCTCCCAATTCCCTGAGTTCTCAGTTCAGTGGTAGAAGCATGACTTTCTTGTTTGCTTCAATGCAAGTGTCACTACTAAGTTCTTGGCCCCATGAATCCTTATTTGTGCCATTGCCTGTCACTGACATGCTGTAAATGGCATGAAGAATCTGAGGCACTTTTTATCTAAGTCACTGGCTCTAGGCTTAAGAAGGATTTCCTCTGGGGCATACTTTGAAATATTTGAAGGTAGTTTTTGGTTATTTTACTGGGGAAAAGATGGAAGTCCTATATGCTGTAGCCATCATGGTAGAGGATAGAGAGTTTTCCAAATATTATACAATGCATGAGAGTCACTCACAACAAATGCTTATGCAGTGAGTACCAAGTGCTGAGAGATGTTGGGGAACCTAAGACTGATGAGGAGAGGTCTCTTGTCTCTGGTGCCAGAAGATTGCAAATGCTCCATGTATATCAGGATGATCACAGGTCTGTCAGTGAAAATCTGCCTCCTATTATCTGTGTCAGAGAAGCATTACATTATGACAAAAGCAGTAGAGGATCACACACAGATAGAAGATGAAGTCCGTGCTTTTGTAGTATGAAAACTTGCAGTCATAGTCTAATTACTCTTTCAGTAAGATAGATTTCTACCTGTTATAGAGTAGGGTTGTTATATGGGAAAGTAGAAGATGTGTAAATTAAAAATATGTAATCAAATAGAGATTCCTATTGTTTTACTAAAACTTTTTTTTCATAGGATTTTAATTTACAAGGCTAATTAAATGATAATTACATCATTTCCCCTTCCATCTCCTCCTTTCTAGCCTCCAATGTGCATCCATGACCTACGCTCGTTTCAATGTTCACAGCTTCCTATTTTTTAATTATTGCAGTGACATATACATGTAAACAAGTAAACACAAGAATAAACCCGGCTAAATCTATTCAGCATTGCCTACATGTATGTGTTTCTAGGGCTGACCACTTAGAAGTACACAACTAACCATAGAGCTTATTGTTGTTAATTGTTCTTCATCTAAGAGTGGAGCCCCATAAGATTCCCCCATTTATAATGGGAAGTTAACTGTTGTTGGAATCGTTAATATCTTATTTAAGCAGTCATATTACTGAGATTTCATGATTGTAGCTTCCCTGTCATAGAGCTAGAAGAAACAATATCACAGCAGATTTTCTGGTCCTCTGACTCTTATAATATTTCTGCCCTATTCTTCCATTATGTTCTCTAAGCCTTAAGGGCAGTAGTTTCATAGGTATAGTTAATCAAATACTATAATAATTATAAAATGCCTATGTGCCAAATGGCAAGTTATTTTCACGGGGATTTGCCATAGAAGAGAGCACTGGAAACCAGGTGGGTAGAGACTGAAGAAATGGTTCCGTGTTAATGGAAATTGGTGCTTTTCCATAGGACATTGGTTCAAGGACCAGCACCCACATGAATTTATATATATATATATATATATATATATAATTATATATATAAAGAATTATATATATATATAAAGAATTATATATATAAAGAATTATATATATATATATATATATATAAAGAATTAAATCTTATTTTTAAAAACGAAAGGAAACAAATGAAGCTAGGTGTCATGGCTCATGCCTGCTATCCAAGTAGTTGGGATTCTAGGTAATAGAATTGTGACAGGAGGCCAGCCTTGGAAAGAAAAGGAGGCTCTGTCTTAATTTGAAAAGGAGAGTACACTCTGCATTTGAGCAGATAGTCAGGGTCCCAACCTTGTTTATACATGTATAGTGAAAGGAATAGTGACTTTCTGATTTGCATTTCATTCTGTTTAAATGACATCTCACACCTTTCTATGTCACCTAAGGGTTGACATCATAGGCTTTACTGGGAAGCACAATATTTTATTCATATTGTGGTATTTAATTTAGTATTATATCCTTGAACATTACATCTGTGTTGTGTTCTCTTTCCTCAACTTGGAAGTTAAATGTTATCACATGAGAATTTTATGTTACAACCTAATGAACAATTCTAAGACCTTTGGCCAGCACCCTCTAAGAGACAGATCTTCACTAAGTGCTGGATCAATAAAGACCAATATTGTCATGATGGAACGAATTTTCCTAAGCATGCTATATTAAACAGTTTCCTAAAAAAACAAATAACAAATAACAAAAAACAAAAAGCCCGATTGAGTTTTTTTTTAATCTTCACAGTGAACATTAAATGAGATTTAGAACTTGACCCCAAGCAGAGTAGCACAAATTATTTTTTCAGCATTGTATTCTTGTGTATGACACACATCAAATCAGACCTCAACACCTCTTGTGCCATGCAAAATTTAAAAACACAGATACAGTGGGCCTTCCAAATTACAGGGACTTTAAGAAAATACCTTTCTTATTAAACCAACAATCCATTTCTTCCCACTCCTACCCTTTAGCTTCTGCTCCAGATTTCTCAAGGAACCCTATGAAAAAATTGGTTCAAGTGCAAGTGGGCAGCCTGGTGATTTTGGATTGTAAACCCAGAGCCTCTCCAAGGGCACTTTCTTTCTGGAAGAAGGGAGACACGATGGTGCGGGAGCAGTCAAGGTATTCTGTCCTATAAAACACTGGTTTGCTTTCTTCTTTCCTGTGTTTGCTAGCAACTAGGTGTTCAGTATAGAATGTAATACTTCAGCATACAGCAGAATGTATTTAAAAATCAGAACACTGATAATTTTGTCATTAATACTCTCATTTCACGATTGAAAGCTCTATTAAGAGCTTTCAAACCTGGTCAGTCTTTCTCTTCCTAAAATGCTTTGCTTTAGCAAGGACAGTCTTCAGTGGGCCTCTGGGGACACTCATCCAAGAAGATTGAGAAATGCATAGCCCATATGTGAGACTATATCCCAAGACAAAAGAGAAGATAGTAAAAATGACCCATTCAAGGGAAATGAACATATTGTTGTCTTCTACTTTGGAATAATTTAGCTGTTCCTGAATTTAATTTAAGCAAATGCTTTCTGCATTTTCTCATTATAACACTGGAATGAAGGGACAGAAGGAGACTTAATTAAATACTTGGATTCTGGACCTGTTCCATCTGGGTTCATGTCTTCTTTATGAATTTTACTGGCTCTATGAAGTGTCCCCAAATCTCCATGTCTTATTTCTTCATTTGTTAAGGTAACAGTTATTGCCTCATATTGTAAAGCTTGTTATGGAATTGAAATGCATGAATACTCATAAAGCTTGCTGATCAATACCTGCCAGAGAGTAAGTGTATATTGGTGGCTACTATTACTATTGACTAAATGCTCACTTCTTCCCGAGACATTACTAGCAAAGCTTGTCATGGCTGAGTAATAGGTCCATAGGGCCAATGCCCTTACCCTGGAAACCTTTAGCTTTATTGGGTTAAGTGATGTATTAGTTACATTTCTTGTGGCTCAAAAGGCAATTTAAGACAAGAGGAGTTTATTTTGGCTTGCAGTTTGAGGTTTGAAGGTGCAGTCGATCATGGAGAGAACAGTAGGAATCAGAAAGACTTCTCAGCATCCTTTCTCCTTTTGAAGTCTCCAAGATCCCAGCCCATAGAATAGTACCTCTCACATTTTCAATACCTCTTCCCATCCCAACCCAACCTAGAGACTCCCTTAAAGAAATGCCCTGACACTATCTTTCAGTTATTCTAGATTCTGTCATGTTGACAAGCAAGAGTTACCTATACAAGAGACAAAATGAAATTAAATAAGAAATTAAGGTTGCTAGTTTGACAAGTTTTGTCACGTTTATTTATTCATTTACTTGTATGTGAGTATATGTGCACATCTGAAAGGAGAGAGGGAGAGAGAGGGATAGAAAGAGAGACAGAGAGAGGCGCAGAGAGAGAGAGGCAGAGAGAGAGGGGCAGAGAGAGAGGGGCAGAGAGAGAGAGAAAGAGAGAGAGGCAGAGAGAGAGAGGCAAGGAGAAAGAGAGAGAAAGAGATAAAGAGAGATAGAGAGACAGAGAGACAGCAGAGTACCACTCTGCTCCTGTGGCAACTTGTGGCAATCAGCTCTCTCTTTCCACAATGTAAGTCCTAGTGTTTAAACTCATACTGTCAAACTGGATGGCAAGTAACCTTTACTCACTGAACCATGCTGCCAGCTCTGATTTGTTAATTTTAAAATAGAAATTAAACTGCATAATTAACCTGAGTAGAAGCAAACAAATCACTTGGGCTTTTGAAGTTAAGTAAAAGAGAAAAAGAAAGGCACAGGGACAGTTAGGGAAAGCAGGTAAGGATTAAAGCAACACTGGCCCTTGCAGTGTATTGATGCTTAAAAGACTGGAAGGTACAACAGGCAGAGATCCTGTCTCCATCTTGCTAGGAAACAGGTGTGAGAGTTTGGATAATAACAAATGATTCTAGGGTCTTTAAAAGGAATGCAACCCTGTAACCACCTCATCTCAATTTTAGCCAGTGAGACCTATTCTGGTTTTGTAGGTTTGGGGGCTTAAATTTGTTGTGATTGATTACAGCAGAGATAGGAAACTTCATACAGAACTCTACACAACTGACCAAATTTTGAACATGCTTTCAGCTAATGCAGAATCAAACCACTGAGATATTTCAGTGCCAGCTTTTGTGCAGGAACCTAGCATCATGGGGGTGGTGTCAGGCTTTTTCAATCATAGAACTGCAAGCATTACTTTGAGAAGTGAGAGGACATTGTACAAGCAGTAAAATCTTCTGCCACGATCCGTGGATTTCCTTTTCTTAAATCACACAGAGCCTTACTGCAAATGAACAGCTTTTGAATTACAGGTCTGGAGGTATATTCATAAGATTACATAAAACCACACATGCTGCAATTGTTCCTGTATATAATAAGAGACATCTTTATTAAGATTCAAATTCAGATGAACAATAGAAACTCCAAAGTGAGCATGTCTGACACAACCTAGCAACACGAGTTAAGCAGAACGAGGAAGCGAGTTACTGATTTGGTGCTAGATTGTGTAAACAGGCTTAAAACAAGTACAGTTTGTAGTGGAAAGACTTAGTTTTGACTACCCTGGAAGTTAAGACCTCCAATATAACTGTATAAGTTAAGGCCTCCTAGGTAGCTAACTAAATCATTTGACCATGTGTATGAGTCATAGATTGACTTTTTTCCAAGGACTTCAGTTTTTTTGCACAATAGTAAACCCACTTGTCCTCACAGCAGTACACATCCTAAACAGTGGTCTATAATCTTAATTTTAAATGGGGATAAAAAAGATTAAGGGATTTAGCCACAGGCACTCACAGAGGGATTTACCCTGTATATTATACAAAGATGTCCTGGGAAACAGTGTAAGTTTGGAATGTAAATAGGAATTTGCAACTTGCCCACTTGCTAGTTGAATGTCTTAGGATCAGTTATGTGTCATTTCTGAACCTTTGTTTCCTTACCTATTAAAGGACACATGACCTGTGTTCCTTATATACAAAGATATAATCATTTAATACACACCTTATATTGGTAGATACTTTCAATAGTAAAAGTGAGTTTTATCATGTACAATACTAAAAGAAATTATAACTGAAGGAGGTTCTAGTTCTCTGTGTGTTGGTTGCATGCTCAGTGCTTGGGTGCTCTTTCTAAAGATAGGCATTCCAAGCTAGCATGGAGACACGGGCCCTTGGTTTGGTGCTCCACCAGTGTACCTCATCAATCTGGAGGACTACTTGAGCGTCTGCTGCTGAGTGGCAGCTCTAGGAAGATCAGGAAGAAGGTATAAATATGAACATCTTTTAAAGGAATTTCAAGAAGTTCCACCTGGTATTTTTTTTCACCTTACTAATCATAAATTCCCTTAGCTACAATAATAGCAAAAGAAGCTGGGTAGTATAGATGTGTAGCTACCACATGGGATCATGTCCCATGACTATTGTGGAGTCTGTTTTTTCAGGAGAAAGAGAATAATGGTTACTGCTCTATCAGAGTCTAGAGGGAACAAATTTCATTCCCTATGAATGCAGGCTGCTGGCAGCAAATATCCTTACTTAGTCTTCATTTATTTAATTATGTACTTTGAGGTGCTGGAAATTGAATCTGGGGACTGAATCATCCATAATAGTACAGATGTGTATCAATAAGGCACATCTCAACCAGCATTTCTATTGAGCAAATAATCTGTATTATGGTGTCATTAAATCTTAAATTATATTTCAAAAGGATAAGATTATAATTTTCATTAATTGTATTATATTAATGAGTATGACTATATAAATCATATATTTACATAATTCTACCAAGTTTGTCAGGTTTTATATATCAGCAAACTAGAATTTTTAATCAAACTTGAAAATTGAATCAAATTAATAAGGCATTTAAAAAATTTATAACAATCTTATTTTACATAACAATCCCCGTTGCCTCTCCCTCTAATTCTTCTGCTCCACCCTTCTCTCCACATCTTCCCCATCCACTCTTCAGAGAGGGTGAAGTCTACCATGGGAAATTAACAAAATCATACATCACTTGAGGCAGGACCAAGCCCCTTCCCCCCACCCCCATACATAGACTGAGCAAGGCATCCCTCCATAGAGAATGGGCTCCAAAAAGCCAGCCCATGCACTGGTTCTATTGCTAGTGGTCCCACAAACTGCCTAAACCCTCCAACTGACACCCACTTTCAGGGGACCTAGTTTGGTATTATATAGGTTCTCCAGCTGTCAGTCTAGAGTCACTGAGCTCCCACTTGCTTGGCTAAGCTCTTTCTGTGGGTTTCCCCATTATGGTCTTGAGCTCTTGACTCTCTTCACTCCTCACTCTCTTCAACTGGACTTGAGGTCAGCCCAGTGTTTAGCTGTGGGTCTCTGTTTCTGCATCCATCAACTACTGGATGAATGCTCTATGATGACATTTAAAGTAGTCATCAGTCTGACGATAGGAGAAGGCTACCCTCTCTACTCTTGTTTATATTTGTAGCTGGGGTCATCCTTGTGGATTGATGGACATTTCCCTAGTGCCAGGTTACTCACTAAATCATAATGTCTCTCTCTACCAAGGTAACTCTTTCTTTTTCTATTTCTCTGTCCATCCTCCAACTCAGTCTTCTTGATCCTTCATGTCCACTGCCCCCCCCCAAGTCATCCCTCTGTAATTCCCTACCACCTACTTTACTCAGGAGATCTTGATTATTCTCGTTTCTTGGGGGGATCAATGTGTATCTCTCTTAGGGTCTTTCTTGTTTCCTAGTTTTTCTAGGGTTGTGGACTGTAGACTTCATTCATTGCTTTATGTCTGACATTCACTTATGAGTGACTACATACCACGTTTGTCTTTCTCTGTCTGGGTTACCTTACTCAGCCTGATTTTTCCTAGTTGCATCCATTTGACTGCACATTTCATGAACTTACCATTTTTTACAGATGAGTAGCACTCCATTGTGTAAATTTACCACATTTTCCTTATCTATTCTTTGGTTGATGGGTTTCTAAGTTATTTCTAAACTGTTTCCAGGTTCTGACTCGTATAAATAATGCTGCTATAAACATACTGAGCAAATGTCCTTGTGATATTAGTGTGCTTCCTTTGGGTATATGCCCAAGAGTAATATTGCTGGGTCTTGAGGTAGATTGATTCCCAATTTTCTGAGAAACTACCACTGATGCTTTTAGACATAAGAAACATTTTGTTTTTCAACAGACGGTTTCTTTGTATAGTGATGGCTATCCTGGAACTCATTCTGAAGACCAGGCTGACCTTGAACCTAGAGATCCAACTGCCTCTGCCTCTGCCTCTGCCTCTGCCTCTGCCTCTGCCTCTGCCTCTGCCTCTGCCTCTGCCTATGCCTATGCCTATGCCTCTGTCTCTGCTTCTGCCTCCCAAGTTCTAGGATTAAAGTCATGCATCACCATTGCCTGGTAATTTTTGAGTTCTTAAGACCACATTTTGTTTATACATTTGAAAACAGTTTGAGTTCTGCATGCATGTCAGGCATAAAATATTTGGTTTGTACCAGAAAATTATTTGCTATTCTTTGTTGCTTTTCAGTGGCCAGACAGTTGATAAAGAAGTTAAATCAAAACTCTACTGGCAAAGTACAGGATATTAAATGGTTCCCTGAGAAGGTTGCATCTCCACATTGTGGATCAAGTTTACAAAATGCTTACAGCAAGACATGAAAGATGCAAGGGATTTGCTAGAGAAGAATGTTCCAACTAGAAGCAGCAGCATGCAAAGATCCAGTGACAGGAATGGATTGATATAGCTTGAATCTGTTCCACCTGCTATAACAGTATGCATTAGACTTGGCAATTTATAAATTATAATTTAATTTCCCTATGTTCTGAGAACTAGATAATATTAAGTTCAAGGTGGTCATAGAGTTCATAAGAATCTATGCTCTCCTCCTTAAATAGCACCTTCCAGCAGCTCTTTTTAACTCTTTGCCTAAGGGCAGTAATTCTATTTGTTATCACTAGAACCTACATACCTTTTATTCTTCCCCATAGCATTGGGAAGCTACAGAATAAAGCAAAGTGACAAGGTTAATAAGATCAAATGTATGTAAATGAAGACAAATCGTGCTGCTGGTGGGCTGAAGGAGATGGAGGACTGAAGACAATTGCCATTTATCAGTAACCCACCAAGCTGAGGGAGAAAGTAGTATGGCCATAGCTACACAAATAGCAATGGCGATACAGAGAAGTCTTGAAGGGTTGGTAAAGGCTTAACTTGGCAGCGCTTCATAGGGTTTGTGATTGTATGTGAAGATAGGTAACAGTTAGGAGTCCTAGATTACTGATTCAGACATCTGGGATCATGGTAGATGGAGTCAATGTTGTGAAGAAATTTAAATAAAATGCAGAGTTGGAAAGAATATACTGAGGTCCTATTGATACTTACTAAATATGAAGTACTTGTTACAAGGCCAGCTGCATAGCTGGATATACAGACAGACAAACATATTACAGATAGATAGATAGATAGATAGATAGATAGATAGATAGATAGATAGATTAATGCATGTATACAGAGATAAAAGATAGGATATTAGTGATAAATAGGTTATCTATAGAGATGGATGGATATAAAATAAGTGATAGATATTATGGAGGGACAGACAGATGGTAAACAGAGGGATAGATGACATAGAGCTAATATGTATGTACATAGACAAATAGGTATCAGTTGGTTTCTAGAAAGGTAGGTAGATAAGTGGATAGATGTATATTAGTTAGAGAAAAATTATATAGAGACAGATATAATGGAAAGATAGATTAGATTAGACAAATACATTACTGACATATAGGTGAATAAAAAGATAATTACAGAAGATAGAATGATGTTGGATAGATGGATGATATTAATATGAATTGGAAATTATGGAACACCTGAGGAAATTTGGACATCTTTTAAATGTAGATTTGATACCTAATCTGGGGCAGCAGACATAATTACCTGTGAAGGTAGATATATTTAGTAGAAGAGGACATACATCATACTCTGATATTCATAGACACTCAAATTGTATGTAGAGAGGCCTGTTTTCATCTCATACTTGGTTTATTTAGTAAAGGTGAGCCTCATTTGTTCTATAACAAATTATTCCAAGCCTCAAAATTACAAGCATTCAGTACTGAGTAGAGACTTATTTCTTTTATCATTCACTAATACACAAGGCCACAAGAAGCAGTTCTCTGAGGAGAAAAAAAATACCCTCTTTCTTTTAGCATCCAACAATATTTTACCAGGTTTCTATGTTTTACTGTCCTCTCATTTATTTTTTCACCTAATATCATACATTTTCAAGACAGATAAATTAAACTGGATCTTTTGCCTCCCTTAAACAAAGTAAAACTGAAAACAAGAGTTGAGAAAATGTAGAGATGTGATTTGCAAGAAGAAATAACCAGTTAGCATATACTTAGTGGTACTTAAAATGCATGTGTTACTTGCTTTTAAAAATTATGTCATTTATGTGAATGCCACTGCTTTTAATAGTAAATATTTTATTGAAATGGCCACAACTCAAAGGAAAGTCCAAGAATAGTCCATTGCTCCTAATTAGACACATTAAAATTATTTCAGATTGTCTATGCAATTATGGAAATGCTTTGTTGAGAAAAAAATAGCAAACACATATTTCAGATACGAATAACCACAATCTAGGTAGTTTTTAAAAGCATTATACCCAATCCTTCATCTATCTTTTTGCACACAGAAACTGTCTTTAAAATTCAGTGGGTTTTACATACTGCATGACTCCTTAATCATTGCATCCCTAGAGAAGATTCTTGTTTGGGAGCAGAAAGGAGTGATTATTGTTATTAGGAAAGGAGTATGACTTTGGGGTCCAGGGACCCCTATTTATTGAGAATGGAAATATATAATTATTGCTTTTACTAAATACTACTTATGTGACTATGTTCATTTGATAGAATCCGCCCCCCCCCCAGGATTGGATATCTCTGGCTACTACTAAGATCTCGGAGAACTATTCACCTCCTATGTTTGTAACTCAAAATCAATCTCCAACTATCTACCTTTGAAGAACAAAATGGAGTTTTGTTTAATGTTTGTGATTCTGGCACTTTAAGGAACTCCTTGCTATTTGATTAATGGTTGATGCACCTATCAACCTCTTGGTTGGAGGGAAGGTACTTCATGTTGTCCACTAATTTGTCAAATCTTTATTCTGTGCCGGGGTGAGTAGCTGACAGTGAGATGAATAAGAAGCATCAAGAGTTTTCAAAGTAGAAAACTAAGACATCAATTATAGTCAGATAGAATGCATGATTAAAGTGATAATACAATTTCCTCTATAAATGGGGATATTTTCAAAGCAAGGAATTATTGCTTAGACAGTAAGCACAAAAGTGGACAGTCTACAGATACTGGATGCCACTCTTCTATCCAGGTTTATCCCACTGCTTCATGAACCCAAAGAGATGAGGGTGTTTCCTACTTGGGACAAGGAGATTACATTGGAGAGCAGTGGTTCACAGGGACCTTAAATAGAACAAAGCAGATTGGGGGAAAACAACATCTAAACAGGAGGACTACATTGATGAGAAAGTAGACTAATCATATATGTGTTTCTTCTGTGCCAAAGTTTATATCCACTTCCCAAAACAAGCTTTACCTGAGTTCTTCATAGATGGTAGCTGTCCATCTCCTTCCCAGGAAAGCAGCATTAAGTAACTGCAATGTTCTTAGAGAACATTGAGCATTCTGAGTCAAGAATCTCAGAAAGAAGAGAAGGTTTTCCTTTTGTGGTTTGCTACCTCAGCACAGACTTCAATGTCCCCTTGGTTTCTGCTGGAAAGAGAAGGGGGGATCTACTTTTCTCATATTCCAACTACCTGCGAGAAAATTTATGAGTGAAAACAGTAAAGATGGCAGGATCTAAGACCTTGTTTTGCCATGGGATTCACAGACAGCCATAAAAACCAAAGACTTTCTGCCATACTCTATAAGAAACACTGCCACAGCCTGTACATCTTCATTGAGTCACAAAGAAACTTGAGTTCCTTGTGTAGATGTTTATAGTCTTATTTAAGTGAGTTATTTGTGCCTGATTGCCAAGAAGTATGTTGCTGGTTTTTCACATTATTTTTTATATAAAATGTTAAATCTGTGTTTTATCTATTTTCTTATTGAATTTTAGCACATGGAAACAACAAAGCAGGAAAAATTGGATTAGATCTTGCTCCACCACTCACCCACCCATATGATATCAGCATTTGTGTGACTCATAAACCTGTGCTTCATATTTTTATAAACCAGGGCCAAGAATCCTACACTTGTAGCCTTCATCAATCTATTGGGTAATATTTACTTGACTCTCTTAACAAGGGTTGAGTTGAAAAATTAATATTTGAAAAAATTTGTTTATGTCTCTGTCTTCAACATTTTTTTTTTAAATCATAGAATGTCAGCCATATTATAGTGGCTCATTCATGCACTTCAGAAAATCTAGCTAAAGCAATGACCAGTACTTTAATATGAATTGAATTCTTCCTTAGTATTATTTGGATATCTTAAATGTAACAAACTTTAAGTAGATAGAAAAATAAAAAAAAATGAACCATCCTTTTTGGAGGGGTGAATTGACTTTTCTATAGTTTACAAATTCCATCACCATATATTTTAAAGCAACTACTGACAAGTGATCTCTCAAATTGCATCAGTTAAGTTGTGTCAATATTGTGGGATAATTAAATCCGTAATTTCCCATTAGATTTTAAGGATTATGAAAATTAGGGCACTTTTAGAAATCTTTTGTTAGCCTTATAACTTTGGTAATGGAAAGATGATCAATGAATCTCAAAGTTCCCCCCAAAACTCCCATATGTGTCTGTACACATCTCAGCCTGTCTTCTATCTTCCTGCTTCCTGCTTACACCTGATTTTAGAAGGTCCTCCTTGCTACCTTGCTACTCAAGTTGGCTTTATTCCTATGCTCATCAGAAGCTGCTGTAGCAACACAGAAGGACTGGCTCTTCTTTTCCCTGCACACCCTGGTGGTTTATGTCACTTATACAATTGTGGACATTGTAATACAGCAACATTTGCAAAGACAACCAACCGTACAATTCAATATGTATTCCTTTGACTGCCACTGCTCAACAAGTCACTCTAAAATACAGTGATATAAAGCAGAACCCACACTGTCATCTTACCCAGTTTTGTGAATTAGAAACCCTGTGAAGATCTGGCTGTGTGTGCTCAGTCTGCCCCATGTTGGCTGGAGTATAAGAAGCTGAAAGATGTCTTGTTATAGCGTACCAAAGTCTTTGCTTGTGTATTTTGCATAAGCTTGTATAGGTTCTACCACCTTTAGTAAATGCTTCCTTAGAGCACCTAATGGCATTTAAAGAAATCAGTATTGAAGCTATTGAGTTTGCCAAATCACCAATGACCCATGTTAAATTCTGGTCCCAGTAATAAAACGCAGACATAACCAGTTGATAGCAAGGAATGGTCTGTTTTGACTCATAGTTTAAGAAGTTTCAGTCCAAGATCAGTTGACTTATTTTAGGCTTCTCCTGAGGCCAAGCACCATGATGGGAGCACATGGGAGCATATCAGTCCCCTTAGAGCAGGAAGATAAAAAGAGCTGAGTTCACAGTCCCCTGAGAGCAAGCCCTCAACAGCACCTTTCCCTGCACTATGAACCCACATCTTAAAGGTTCTGTCAGTCAAACACAGCACCATGCTAGGCACAAAGCCCTTAAAGCTTGGACTTCTTAGGAGACCAGAAGATCCAATTTGTAGCACTTGCCATGACAATGGTATTAAATTTTCTATAGTTCATTGGTTACAAAAATTCAAAGGGGAGAAGTGTTCTTTTCTTTGTGTCATTTGTCTGTTGATTTGATAGTTTTTTTTTGGTGTTTTTCCTTTGCTGTATTGGTGTATAGTTTTCAAAAGTATATGTACTTAAGATATATAAGGTAAAATTTTGATCTATGTATACATTTAGAAAGGCCTGCCGTAGTTTATCTAATTACTATGTCTACTGCCTCACCTAGGTATAGTGTTTTTTGTAGATCATAAACATGGCCATTATCAACTTTCATATTAAATTTCAAATGTCTGAACAATATTAACCACAATCCCTTTGGTACCATACTTTGGCATTTTCAGCTTATTCATTCTCTATAACTGGACCACTGTACTCAGCATCCATCCCCCCTCTTATTTAGCTAACCATTGGCAACACTGTCATACGCTATGATTTTATCTTACTGGAAAAATGTTCCATATGTGATATTATCAATATTGAGCTTTCACTATCTGTGTCATTTCACTTAACAAAATATCTTTGAATTTTATCTATATTACTGTAAATGACAGAGTTTTTCTTCTTTTTTAATACTGAGTGCCAATTTTTCTAATGTATTGACCATGTTCTCTTTTTTTTTAATTAATTTATTGTGCATCCTCTGCATTCTAGAACCTATATATAAACTTATTGTGTGTGTGTGTGTGTGTGTACACATGTGTCTGAATGTATATGTGTATACCACGTGCATGCAGGAATCAACAGAGTTCAGGAAGGGAGTCAGATCCCTGAAACTGGAGATATGGGAGGTTTTGCGATAACAGGTGGATTCTGAGAACTGAAGCCTGGTACTTGGCAAAGCAGTAAGCAATTTTAAATGAGTAAATACTTAACTAGTAAGTTATCTCTCCAGCCCTGACCACATTGTCTGTCTGTCCATTCACTCACTAATAAATATCTGAATGGGGGAAGATGATGATTCTAGAGAAACATGTGAAGTAGAAACCTGTAGTATGCTCACCTTGGATGCTTTCTGCAGTACCATCATGTGGCATGCTTGGGTTTGGGCTTGATGATTTAGGACAAAGGAGAAAGACAAGTCTCTTCACAGGTGAAATGTGGGTTAGTTAAAACATAGTTGTGGAGTACAAAATATCTTTCACGAGATAGACCCAATTATGACAGATGTTGGGAGATTAAAAGAAGTCTGGATTGTGGAGAGAGGAAGGAAACAGTAATCTGATTAGGAGACAACATTTGGTCAAATAGAGCAAGAGTTATGGAGGTTTGGTGTAAGAAAAAATCGCAAAAATGGAGAATAGAATATTGTGTATTATGCAAGTACAGCTTGATGGATGGGCAACCCTGATATAAATTGTCATATACACTGATTATATTTTAAGGTTTGTTATGCATGAACAATATGAATATGGATATGGCTATTAGATTGCAAATTTTTAAGCACAGGCTCTAATTCTTACACACATTTGTATTTTTCAAAACATGTAGTGTATTGTAAGTACTCAACAAATATTTGTGGAAGCTAATTTTATTCTTTCTTGGATGGCTTCCCATATTTTAAAAGAACCTATAATTCTTCACTTAAGTGATGGCAACCATTTCTTGGGAATGAAGAAAATTGATTTTTATGGGTTTCTATTTATGATTGCTTATTTAAAATATGAGCAATGTGGACTTTAGTATATTTTCCTCTCCCTGAATTGTTTCAAAGAGAATAGACTGAATGGATCAGTGAATGTGTGGTCAGATGTTCAGTCCAATGGATGGTTGAGTGGAACTCATTTTTATCACACATTCATAAAGGGAAACAATAATTTCACCTCCTATATTATGATACAAAAAAATTATTCATAATGTTCAGTGTTGTTTCAATTCTTCTGAGATAGTCCATCAAGACAGATTTCCCATAGCTTAGCAAGCTCAATTTTAAAAATGCCAACAAGAAAAAACACCTTCCTGCTCTACGACCTGTTTCCTGCTGTATTAACTATCTTGCATATTTCTGTCTTCATCTACAATTCATTGCTAAAGCTGTTTCAGTAGGAAATAGAGTTTAAAAATATTTTGTAAAATGACCACTTTTGTGTCAAGAATTTCCTCCCCAAATGTATGTTTGATATAGAATGTATAAAAATTCATTGTATTTTTAAGAGAGATTTTTTTCCAACTCATTTTTACATGTATTATGTGTGAGAGGATATGTACATGCATTTACAAATGCCACCAATACCTGTTGAGATCAGAGGACACCTGGATGGGGTCAGTTCTGTTTCATGGGATCTAGGAATCAAACTCAACTCAGGATGTCAGGTTTGGAGACAAGTGCTGTAACCTACTGAGCCTTCTCATCAGTGTAATTTCCACCTTCTTAAAGGTGAAAATTTTGAACAAAGAAATAACTTTAATGTTAGCATAGTGTAATTTTAGGCACTTTATTTCCTTAGTAATTACTAATTTATTTAATTGATGAAATTATTGTAATTTAAAATTTAACAGTAGACATATTTTCCAGTGTACTGATTATAGAACCTTATGCATACCTCATTATATTAATTATTTCCTCATTACCTCGGATGGCTTGAAAAACTTTGCATTTTATAATTTATTTAATTGATTTGTGTCTCTCAAAACATTTTTGAAACAACATGTAAAGTGTACACATAGGAGCTGGGAAGATAGCTTAATGGGTAAAACACTTCTCATGAAAGCCTGACAACATGATGTCAGAACCCTTATAAAAGTCAGGAACCTAAATATCCATCAGGACCCTTCCGCTAGGAACAGGGAGGTCTAGGATACCTGAAGAACATGGTCCACAGAATCAACTAAGCAGGTCTTATAAGGGCTCACAGAGACAGAAATTGGCAATTACTGAGCCTACATGGTTTTCTCTAGATCCTCTGCAAATATATTATGGTTGTTAGTTGGTGTTTTCCTGGAATTTCTAACAGTGGGAGTAGAACTGTCTCTGACTCTTTTGCTTATTCTTGAGGTCATTTTCCTCCTACTTGGTTGCCTTACACAGCCTTCATATGAGGGTTTGTGACTAGTCTTATTTCATCTTGTAATGCCTTGTTCAGTTGATACCCATAGGAGGACTACTCTTTTTCGAAGGGACATTGGAGGGTAATAGACCTGGGGGAGGGGGAAGGTCAGTGTGTGTGTGTGGGGGGGGTGAGCTATGGTAGGAATGTATTGTATGAGACATGAATAAATAAAATAAAGAGGAAAAAAAGGAGAAATCTAACAACCCTCTGCCCAAAACCAATACTTAAATTCAGTTTCTCCATCCCTCTCCCTCTTTCCACCCCCTCCTTCTCCCTCTATCCTTCTCCTACCTCTCTCCATCCTTCTTCCTCTCTCTACCCCTCCCTCTCTCCAGCCCTCTTTCTCTCTCTACACCTTCTCTCTCCATCCCTCTTCCTCTCTCTACCCATCCCTCTCTCCATCCCCTCCCTCTCTCCATTTCTCTTCCTCTCTCCATCCTTCTCCCTCTCTCCACCCCCTCCATCACTCTCAGTCTCATTCATGCCCATCTCTTTTTTCACACTTTCTCTTTCTGCTTGTGTCTCTCATTGTCTTATTCTTCCTCTTCTTCATTTTCTATATTTCTGTCTACATGCCATGTTCTGTCTACATGCTATGTTCAATTGACCTCTCTCTAGGAGGCCTGATTTTCTTTTCTGAAGGAAAACAGAAGAGAAATATATCTGGGGAGAGGAAAGTAGGGGCAACTGGAAAGAGTGGAGGGTGGGGACAATGTGGTTGGTATGTATTGTATGAGAAAGTAAAATTTAAAAATAAAATCAGATTCAATACAATAGGATTTCGTACTGTCAATGCCCACGACGAGGAGATGACAGTCTCTGCAATTAAAAAGGACAGCCTGCCTTGTGTGCACAGCTGAGAACAATAAAGGAGACCTGGTTTCAAACAAGGTGGAAGACACGGATAGATACCCAGTTTATACTCTAACCACTATATGTGCTATGTCACACAAATACCTCTACAACCACATATAGGCCATACATGCATGCATAACACAAACCACATATAGAATAAACACAGAGAATAGTTGAAGAAGTAATATTATGTCATATTTTTAGTTTCCTATAAGTTTTATTTGAGCCTTATAAATCTTTACCAGGGAATTGTTGCTTAACTCAAAGCATGATCTACTATAGAAGTTGTTTGTTTTTTATTTAAATACCCAGAGGATGAATTTCTGCAGTTTATTTACAGAGTCTAGGCCCATGTTTCTGTTCCTTAGTACAGGAAGAGAATTTTTACACAGAGCTTTGTGCCAAGAAATGGCCAGAGGAAAAACTATGGCTAGTTAACAGAGATGGTGTTCACACAAGATGTAGCAACTTCATAAGGTGAAGTACAACATCTGCTTAGCCAAAAAATACATATGCATATATTCAAAGCCAGAAGATGCTTGTGGAGAGAACATTGTGTAATATAGCGCCAGCACTCAACATGCATAAACATATAATCCACTTCAAAGCTTCTTTTACTCCTGCACTATCAAGAAACTTCAAATATTAAAATGGCTCAACCATTCCGTGGAATAAAGGGAACACACATACCACACCTTATTCAGCTTTCTTTCCATGAATAATTTTTACTTACATATTTTAATAATCTTCTAATCAAAGCTATTTTAAATGTGAACTCAGTGTCAGGGATCCAGATTATGTAGAGGTCCCAAACTGAAAATGAAAAAGCAAATGCTTATAGAATGTTGGGTTTCTTTCTTTTAAGGATATGGCAATTCACCAGAATCAACTCCTGAATATTGACATTGTCATTATTGAGATTATTCAGAGAAGAGGTAAAAGACAGTTCACTGTGTGGGCAAATGTCTTACCACAAACGGTTATACTTTAGTGACACAATATTAGCAATTTTATTTTATGCAAGAAAAATTCAAGGTGGCAATCATGGAATGTATAAAATAATCATAAAGAAATGAACCAGTAAGGCATTTTTCAAGTTCTGTCACTGGAACATATGACATAAAGTCTTCCAAAACATATGTGTTGATTTTATAAGTGAATCATAGAATTGGCTCTTATTTTGATGCCCACAGAGTTTTAGAAGACTTGAACTATCCTTTGTTGCATCAAATTTTTTTGTTGTATGTATCCATATATCTGTTATATGCAGAGGGATGTCAAGATATTTTAAGTGCTTAAAGACCTTTCTGCCCTAAGAATGTTAGAGACGCTGAATAAAATTATAAATGAACCACTTAAATATTGATGGTTATCTATAAAAGATGATGACCTTGAAGCTGGAATAGTAAGGGAAAAATGCCTCTAGCTGCCGAGAACTCAATACCAGTTTAGGTGAAAGAGCACACTTTATGTTTGATTAAGTTTTGTTCTTGTATATTAAAATTGTGTCTGAGCTATTGGTATTTGTTGAGAAAAGTGTGTTTATTGGACACTTATATACTAAATACCAATTCATGGTAAGGTTCATCCTTGAGGATTTAGAAATGCTAGTTGACTTTTTGTACAGATATTAAAAACTTACTAAACTCCTAAAGAGATCCTATATGGTTATGACCTAAAACACAAAGGGTGCCAGATATTTTGACAGTAAGAATTGTGATTTCTTGTCCCTAACAGTGCTAGGATGAATTAACTAATTGTATTTGCAGTTTTGCCACATAAATAAAAATTCTATGAGGGAGAAAGTGTTATGCAGAGTTTCAAATAGTAGTTTTCAAAATATTATCCATACTTCAACAGGCTAGATAGTACATATAAAGCTGTTAAGAACGCAAGGCCTTATAATCCATTTCTAACTTAATTTTATTGCATATTTTAAGGAAACCCCTAAATAATTCATACTCAATATAATTTGGAAAATATAACTTTTTTCCATGTCTATCCTTTTCACCATTAGGACAGGTCACAATGATTCATAGTCCTATCAAGACTGCACAACATAGAGAATGGGAACCTGCAAAATAGATCGATGTTGGGTCCCAAAATAAAGTAGCCATTTGGGGCAAGCCAGATAATCTCACAGCCTTCAGGCTATTGCCTTGATGGAATTCCCCTTGTGTCTACAACTTAAGCCTCTTACTCCTTGATGTTATTGTTGATCCAGGGTAGAGAAACCCTCAAAGGAGTAAAAATTCTCAAGCCCTTCCTAGAGAATGTATCTCTCTCCCCAGTATTGGTGAAGGACTCTAATATTAGAGTTCAGTTACTTCCTTTCCATCTTTGATATTCCAGGGCATAGTTTCTGTATTCTCCAGCTGCCTTGTCATGAAGTAGGGAACTTTCCCCTACCACCACCACAAACATACCCAGTGGTTGTTCACATATGATAGCAAGATAATCTGCCTCATTCTACAATGAAGTAATAGTAAAACATCTTTGCTCACTTAAGTAAATTTACATATTTGTCTACATAGAATACTGAAGCTCACATATTGATTTTTACTTTCATTGATTGGACTCATCTCTGAAATACAGAATATCAAATAGGGAGAGCCTTTGATTCTTAATAATCTTTGAAGTTTTCGATTAATTTATAAGCCATAAACAATTTTTTGTCACATTTATCCAAATCTGTGTTTCTTTCCGCAAAGTGTCTGATTATTTGTAATCCCACAGATACTCCCTTGTAAAAGGACACAAAGTGATTCTTGCCTGAGCCCTGTAGATTTCAGGAACTGTGGTATTAGAATGGAGTAACTTTTGGACCACCGTTGTTCTATAGGCATTGATTGTTTTTTTTTTTAGAAGAAAAACAGTTGAATCAACAAAATTCATTTTGGTACAGTTGTATGTGACATATGATCCAAATGTATTTTGAAATATTGAATACAAGAAGAGGGAACATTCCCAGATTATTGACTATTTCCTTCTAAATACAAGGACATGTTAATGCACATGAAATCGGTGTGTTTCTACAAGCTACTGATTTCAGCCAAGTTCTGTTATCTCCAGCATATCAGGCACCTGTTGAACATCATGCAAAGTAACAAAGCACTTATTACCAGCCCTGGGCTCACGCAAAGACAGGATGATTAACTGTTGAGCCTTTCTCGTTTTGTTTCTCTTTTCCTGAGAGACTTTTTTTTTCTGATGAATCACTAAACTAATGCTGTTAGATTCAGAAGATGAAAGACCACATGGTATGGCTAAATGAATGAAATCCTAATATTACTTTTCTAAATACTGTCTGCAGATGATCTTTGAGCCAAAGGGGGAGCAGTTATTTTATTGAATATGATGGGGGTCAGAGAAGTTGTAAAGAAAAAATTACACCATCTCCTAAGCTCTTTCTATGACATTTATTTTCTCTTACATCTATATCAATATATATTTACTTTTCCTAGCTGTCATTATTTATCTTGTAATATATTCATTGTGAAAACTCTTCTCCTACAGCTAATTGTAAGCATCAATCTTGTGGAATATATGCTCAGAAAGTACTATCCAAAATAGCCTTGTTATCTTCTGTGTAGCAGTTTAATCATTGTGATCTCATGTGAGCTCATCTCCACTGAGATGTACTTCCTGACAAAATGTTCAGTTGCAGTGTGTTTGTTAAAACTCAAGTTGAATAAATTACTGTAATATTCAGATCATAAGCCAGGAAATAATAATATTTTCAGATCTTCTGCTTTGTGTGCAGAAGACTTCATTGTTTTCCTATTTGAAAACATACTGTGCTATTGTGAATGTTTAAATGTCATCATAAAGTGCAGGTCATTGTTGCCTGGAAAACAGTATACCTTTTGAGAAAACAGTTTTGTTCTGTTTAAGTCATAAATCCAATGCCATTCCTGAGTTACAGCATAGACCAATAGTGCAACATAGAGCAATCACATCCCCTCATCCCAAACTAAGCACAGACTGCTCAAAGCTAAATGAAATAATTAACCTCTTACTATAAAAGAAAGGCCAATAAAACATATACATAAAGGCATGCTATAAAACTAATCAAGAAGTTAAAATGCCATAATTGTTTAAGTTGCACATTTCTCAAAGCAAACTGCAGTACCATGTTTCTGAATGTTAATCTCATCTATCTTCATTTAACGTCTTCTGCCAAGACCAGTGTTATTCATTGATATCTACATTTTCTGTTCTATTCAGTTGCAGAAAAGCCTTTTTGCAGAAAGCTTAGAAAGCAATGTCATTTATAGTGAATTGGTATAAAATTTTCACTTTGAGTCTCTGTAGGGAAGCCTGGGTTATTGAAGGTTTTCTGTTGAGAAACAATTACCCCATCCATTTACTGAATATTGTTTATTTTTATGTTGTGTGAAATGCCCTGTGAGCCTTTTAGAACTTACTAGAAGAACCAATTTAGGAAGAAAATATCCAATTAGCTTAAAATTTTATGATACACACAGAGTTTACATTCTGTGAGAGTCAATGTATTTGTTTTGGAGATCCTTGTGTGGTTCCTAAAATCTTAGGCTTGCCTCTGAATTTCTCCTTCATTTCACCATGGCCATGCAGATAGCTTTGCTCAAATATTGTACTGCATATAACACACTGTAGAATTTCTTTGTTTATTTTGCTTCATCGATATTTTTTTCGTGGTGTTAGGACTCAAACAACAGCTATAAGAAAAACTAGGTACACATGAAAGATTTCTTGATATCTGAGTATTCTGTACCTTGGTATAAAATGGAAAATTCATAGGATGAGACAATAGTTAGAACTAATTATCTTCCAATCTTGGTACCAAACCCAGAATCTCTAAACTTTAGCTCAGTGTTTATTGAATTAATGAGACATTTTTGCTCTGTTTTAAGAGTAACTAATTTCCAAAATGTAAGTTCCAGTTACATATATATATATATATATATATATATATATATATGTAAGTTCCAGTTACATATATATATGTATATATATGTATATGTATATATATGTATATGTATGTAAGTTCCAGTTATACATATATTTCTTATTTTAAATATTGATCCCAGTTTTAAGCCTCTCCTTCTAGCTCCATCCTAGGACTCAGGGCATCTTTATTTGAATGCCTTCATGAGCTTTAGATTCCTTTGGCTAATATCCGGTCTTTTTATGTTAAATATAGCCACCAAATCTTCACAATAATTAAAAGCAGTTGAAGCAATGCCTTGGCTCCAGTTTTTGTTTGTTTGTTTTTTTGTTTCTTTTGTTTTGTTTTTTGTTTTCTGAAAGGATTAGCAATCAAAATAATTTTGGACAGTTCCCTTGACTTTGTTCTTTTTCCTTTTCTGAGCCTTTTCTCTGTAAGATTTCTTCACTCTCTCTTTTTGAGACCTCAGTACCCCCTTCCTTTCATCCCTATTTCTGTTTATTTCTGCCCGAATAGTATAGTTTTCTTTTCTTTACTTCAGTGAAGTTATTTCTATTCTTTATCCTATTGTCTTAGTTAGGGTTTCTATTGCTGCGAATAGACATTATGATCACAGCAACTGTTATAAAGTAAAACATTTACTTGTGCTGGTTTACATTTCAGAGGGTGGGTCCATTATTAGGGTGATGAAATATAGTAGCATGCAGGCAGACATGTTGCTGGAGAAGTAGTTGAGTGTTCTACATCTTGCCCAGGCAACAGGAAGTGAACTAAGACAGTGGACAGTGTCTTGAGCATATATGAGTCTGCAAAGTCCACCTCTACATTGACATAATCCTTCTACAAGGCCATACCTGCTCTAGCAGGGCCACACCTCCTAATAGTGTCATTCCCTTTGGGGTAAATTTTCTTTCAAACAAATATACCTATCTTCTGTCATGCCCTTTTTGATACTTTTAGAGTCCCATGGAAGTCCCACAAAAGACCATCAACTACTTACACAATCAGCAAGTGGGTTTATTATTCCACTATGCTGGGGCTGTCCATTTTACATAAAGGCTAAATGGTGACAACTCCAACAGGCGCTTGCAGGCTCCTTTCAACCATAGCCAGGGGATGTCCTAAGGCACTTAGGTAATTTTATCTAGATTTGGCTTAAGCAAGTGACAATCATATTAGTACATCCTAATTAGGCAGGGCTAGTAAGGAGCTGGTCAGGGCTATAGTTTTTCATTTTGGGTAGGCCTTGACAAGTTCTAGGCCTTATTTGGTTAATACGTTGAGCTTATTAATTGTGGGGGTTGGCTGTCCTAGTACATGGGGGCTCTCTCACGCCTGGTTCTGCATATACCAGGCCTCTTTGTCCTTACTGTTGGGAGTGTTTGGGATTGATGATTTTCTGTTCATGGCTCTTCCTCAGATACTGCTTGCTTGGTTCCAAAAAGGAGAGACCAAGGTCCACTTCATAACTGAGTTATTAGGGCAGGCTGTCATAATATTTTCCTGTCCCTCTCAGATAAATATATAAAAATGTGAAATAATATCATACACATGTGTGTGCATGGCTACATATGTGAATATATATGAGTTTTTGTATGTGTGCAACAGACACTCAGATAAGCAGTCTTTGCATCCTTGGATTCTATCACCTCCAAGTCAGTATGTGGCTGGAGAGATGGCTCAGCAATTAAGAGCACTGGTTGCTTTTACTGAGTACTCGGGTTCAATTCCTAGAACTCGTCTGTCAGCCCACAGCCAACTCCAGTTCCAGAGTTTCTGATACCCTCTTCTAGCTGATTTGAAAAAGAAACTTCAGCTACTTTATAAAAATCACTGTGTATAAATTCCATGCATTTATACAATGTGTATTCAATGTACTTTGACCCTCCATTTTCTTTATCCCCCTCTTTCTAATTCTCTTAGAACCTCCATTACATCTCCCTTTCAATCTCATGTAGTTTTAAAGTTTCTTATGCATTGTATGTTTTGCATGTGAGTGTATTGTCTGAATGTATGTATGTATATCATGTGCATGCCCCATGCCCTTGGAGATAACAAGAGGGTATCTAAAAAGAATGGAATGTAGGAATCATCGTGAGCCACAACCATTTGGATGCTAGCAATCAAATCTGGGTCCTTTGCAAGAGTGACAAGTGTTCTTAACCACCAAGCAATCTTTCCAGCCCTCTGATCATTTGTTTTTAGTACACCATATCTAATTAGCACTGCCCATATGGACACGACCATGACATCATCCACTGGAGCTGGGAGACACTATCACTGGCCACACTCCTGAGGAGAAGTGACTTTCCCTCCTATATCAATCAGCCATCAACTGTCAGTTGATGACAGTTGGATGGGGTTGGGCCTTAGGTGTCTTTTCCTTCTCTAGCTAGAATTTTTGACTAAATTTTGTGCAGGTAACCACAGTGACTGAGTTCATGTGTGCAACAGCCATGCCATGTCTAGAGGACAGCATTTACCACATTCTCTCCTATCCTTTAGCTCTAATATTCTGCATTTATCTTCTTTTTTCAAGTTTTCTGAGTCCAAGGTCTGGGAGGGTGATGTGGGTTTGAAAATAGATGCTCCATCTGTAGCTGAACATTCATGGCTGCTTCTTCTCAGCAGTTTGAACAGCAACAAATCTCTGTGCATTGATGATCACAATAAGAAGCATCTCTGACCAAACCTGTACTGGACATGTGCTGACTTCATTTTCTCTTTACTCCTATCTTAGTTACATTGTCTTAATTATATAGGGTGTACACCTTCATATATAAGAAACTTGATATCTTCTGGAGATAGCCTAGAATTAATCCCTATTAAATAGAAATAAGTGACATTATCCATGTATGTGTAAATAATATGTGTATATGTAAAATGTGCATATAATGTGTATAGGTATTTAAAGATCTGGCTTAGAATTTCCACTTTAATCTAATGCCCTCATCATCTCCCCTGCATGTTCTACTGAATAGGTGCAGGGATATAGACATTTATTGACTGATTTGTATATGGTACAATGCTGACAGTGGGATGCAAACCTTTGAAAAAGCTTATCTTTTGCTTGCACAGACTCAACACACTTGGTTAAAGATATGAACCATGAAAGATAAAAGACATTAAAGTGTGAAATGCAAGGTGTGGTAATACTTTTAGGAATTCAGAAAAAAAGAGATTGTAATTATGAGCAGGCATATTGTACAATAAAGATATAGGGATCAGGTAAATGAAGTGTTATGCTGTTTCATTCCTGCTTTCCAGTACAAATAAACTATTGCTCTTAGGAATGATACCTAAAGCAATTGCCCTCTTTATTTTATCCCCTTTTTCTCCTTCAAAATGCTTCCCTGAATCCTGTACATCACACATTTACTTAGTCTTTTATTGTCTTTGTCTTTCAAAATTAATATTCCTAAAGGAACACCAGATTATTGTCTTATTCACACTGTAATCCCAGGATATTACATGTAAGACAGTCATTTCAATTTCATTAATGAGACAGTTATATGACACATCTTTAAGAATACTACACCCATGAGAATATACAAGACCATGAGTTAAACCCATGGAGTTACCAAAATTCTTTTCAGTAGCTCCATAATCATACAAACATACATACTTTCTTTTCTTGTTTCACTCTGTCATGTGTGTGCATGTGCATTGTGTGTGTGTGTGTGTGTGTGTGTGAATTTCTTCTCATTTTTCTCAGTTCACAAAAAGTATGTACTGGTAGACTATACCAAATTACTACTTTAAGCAATGAATTATGAAAGAAACATACCACTTATATTCTAAGAATGACTATTGCATTTACTTTAGGATTTTCTTTTTAAATGATGGGGGACTCAAAATTCTGAATGTGACTAAGGCTGATGCTGGAACCTACACCTGCACAGCAGAAAACCAGTTTGGGAAAGCAAATGGCACAACACACTTGGTTGTGACTGGTGAGTGCTTTTCTTAGTGCTATTTTTTATTCAAGGGTAAACTAAATTTTGTAGGAGGAAAATATAAACACCTATGGATGTAATGGCAGCACGAGGTAGACTCAGTGTATATAAAGTGTATTCATGAAATTGAGGGAGAAAAGGGGTGGAGGGATGTAAGAGGAGTTTGAGGAGAAGGAGGGTGAATGGATTTGATCAAAATATTTTGTATTAATGTCAGACTTCTCAAAAATTTAGTTAAAAGTGAAGACATTGATCACATGTTACTCACACTACATATTATATTGTGAAGTCAGAACCCTTGTTTGTTCAAGTGAAAAAGTATGATACCTAAACTTATTTGTCACAGTACAGGACACAATAATGGACACAGTAGCTACTTTGCTGGCTCCTTGTGCCATAAGATATACAAGTGTACTATTATGATTATCTTTACATTGTGTTCTTGAGTACTCCTGTTTCATTATAATTTGTCTTTTCTAGAGAAGTTCAAGTTCATTAAAAAACGTTTGATGTTAATTATATTCACTTAAAATTCAGGATAGTTATTTGTTCTTTTATCCTTTCAATTAAATGTTGAACATTTTGTGAGATGGTTACTTGGGATATGTCCATGGTAATACATGCAAAGATACTTCCTTGTGAACCTTACATTCTACCACAGGAAGGAGAATGGAGTAATAAAGAAAAGACAGATTATTAAAAAGGAAAAATGCAAACAACTGAGAAAGTAAATATGTGTGAGAAAATGGGTTTACATGGAGACAAACAGGATACCTCCAGTTGGCTAGGATGAGACAGGAGGAACAGATTTCAGGGAAATGAAGTGTTAGCAGATTTCTCAGGGGCAGCTATGTAGACATGTTGTAGTCTTGTTAAGACTGCCGTTTTCAGTCTGTTTTGAAAAAGAGAAGACAGTGTTTTCAGCAGAGAAATATTAAAATGAAAGTTTGTTTTTCAAAGAACTGCTTTGTTGTGATGATATTAAAAAGATCCAGACAAGAAGCTGAAAAGATCAGTAGACATTACCACAAAGACTGCAGGAGGTGACAATTACCAATAGTAACCAAAGAGATGGTTCTGCAGGCAACTAGGAGTTCCATAGATTTGGCATAGGCTCAACAGGAAGTGCTATTCAATCAGATGGGAAGTTCATGAAGGTAAAGGAATCTGCAATGGCTTCAAGATGAAGACTAAGGGCAAAGTTCACTGACAAAATGCTTCCTGAGCTTGGGGCTCTGGGACTGACTGCCAGCACTGAAAGGGGAAGAGAAAGAAGCAGAAAAAGAAGGAAGAGGAGGGGGGAGGGGAGGGGAGGAGATGGGGAGGGAAGGAACTGTAGGCTGAGGAGGTCATTAAATGTAAGAGTTTAGACTTGGGAGAGAGAGATTAAAGAGGAGGTACAGACCCAACAGTTGTTTGTATCAAGATGAGTTACTTAAATCCAAGAAATGAAGCCCATTGACTTATACAGTTAATATGTTAGTAATTTACAGTTTTAAAAATGTCAGAGCTTAACATATTTTACATTAAGAAATTTAGGAACCAAAGAGACCTCCTAAGGGGAGAAGGGGAAAAAGGCTGTCTGACTGACACAGTAACGCAGTATAAGGAGACTAAGAAAGTGGTATGAAGGAGACCAAGTGAAGCATAGACCAGACAGATGATAGGTCAAGGCATAAAAGACCGTTTTACCATGGGATATTATAGCACAGTTTTTCCTGGGGACCCTGATAAAACTAGGGCAGATGAGAGACTAAAAGCCTTACTAGACTGGCTTGAAGGGGTAATTTCCTAAGTTATTTTACACTCTCTGTACATACAGTTTTTTGATGAGTTTTGTGGTCTCGGGGTAAAGTGCTGTGAAACAGTGGGAAGGAAGAGTCAAGAGCAGTTGAATTCATTATTAGTGGAAAGTATCTGATTGTAACAGAGGAACATGTAGGTAGGCATTAGCACTGTAAGCCAGGGGTTTGGTATATTGAGCCTCTCATGACTTATTTTCCAGATATGTAAACAAGAACAGTTTGAACTTACTTGCATTTTAGTTTCAATACATTTGTTACTTATTGAAGATTTGTGAGAACAGGGGAATTCCTATTTCTACCCTAGTATTTCACAAAACTATGAAACGGAGGTGAATTGATTTTGTCATTAGTATAGTTTGTTTGCAGGTGAGCTTTCACTCTGCACATGTATCTTGTACAAAACCATATATCTTAATTCTCATAAGAAAAATTTGTGAGACCAATAAAATATAGCATAATTTTATAACTTTAATCTTGAAGACTTTTAATCATATAGATGTGTCTGTAAACTCATGCTATACAAATATAAACATTCTAAATCAAATGAACAATATGCCTATAAAATTACTTTTATTCCCATTAAAATTTTATTTACAATTTGTCTACCCAATAGAACCAACCAGGATAATTTTGGCCCCTTCTAACATGGACGTTGCTGTTGGTGAGAGCGTCATTTTACCCTGCCAGGTGCAACATGACCCCCTGTTGGATATTATGTTTGCCTGGTATTTCAATGGAGCCCTTACAGACTTTAAGAAAGATGGATCCCACTTTGAGAAAGTTGGTGGGGTAAGTGATGTTACTGTTCTAATATCCTTTTTATTATATGGGTTTATGACAAGTTTTCTCTCAAAGCAGACAACACATAGAAATGCTTGTCAAGTTTGGTGAATTTTATATTTTGTTTCTGGACTCTTTTCGTCTGGTCTAATTTTATTTTTGTTAATAACTAGATATTAAGAACATTTCCTTTAACCTATAACTATAATTAGAAATGGTTCATTTTCCATTTATATTTAATATTGTTCTTCATAACATTTTTGTGGTGGATATGCTATCCAAGTGTTTCATTTTCAAGTAGCCAATTTGTGATGCAATAGAACATTGCTGTGTTGCTACAATCATCTAGATTCATCAGGAGATGCTTAATCAAAAGCAATCTTTCATTGCTTTCTTTTGGGCATTAGCTATAAGTTTCATTGTAATAATTTCTCTGTCTCAGTCATGGAGAGAATGAGTAGTAGAGTTTCAAGGCCTGAGCTTGTCTGTTTGTCTCTATAATGCAAATGCTCTCAGATGTCTTCTTCCTTTATATCTCATTTGTTGTAGGTCCAAGTAATAAAAAGTATAGATTTCAAGGAAGATAATAGTTGAAAATAACTAAGAAATAAGTTCATCAAAAGGCTAACCAAAGTCTTCATAGCTGGGTGGATATTTGTGAGCTCAGTTGAGCAATGCCAGCCTTGTTGATGATTTGTGGGGCCCCCTGACCCTGGAGAGGGTCACTCTGTTTAAAAAGATGTCAAATCTGAGCGTTGTATCTGGAAACTCGCTGTGTAGGCTTCCATAAAGTAGACAACCACACAATTGCCAACTCAGTGATATTTCTTTGACCAAGGTTTCTTGTTAAGTATATTTCAGAGTTCTATGCAAGGTCTTATGATTCTCCTTATGACTATATTCTGTCTTCCTAAATGATATGTCCAAAACTTAGAGCCTTACTTTAAAAACTACTACTGTTGCAGAAATACTCATTAAATTACGATGAAGTCACTGTGAAGAGAGATGAGTTTCAGTGAATATAAATGTTGATCTCATGAAAACAATGCAGTTTGAATAGGGATACCCAAAGAAGAGAACACTATGGAAAGACAGACAGGGAGCAGTAAATATCATGTGACAGTGGAAAAAGCAATGACCCCATAAAGCAACAGATACCTGGGATCCCAAGGAGCTGAAGAAAGTCAGAAGACACCTATCCCTAAGGATTCCAAAGAGAACATGGCCCTATTTGCATTCTTATTGAAGGCTTACAGCCCACAGAATTGGAAGAAGACATACATCTGTTGGTTTAAGCCATTGTTGATGTTTCATTGTTGTGACAACAACCCTAAGAAACTAAAACATACACAAGAAAAATATTTAAGTGTGGTGCTAAATAACAAGTCACAAGTAGGAATAAATTAAATACTATAGTGGTTTAATAAGGATCAGGATATACAATTAGGCCAAATAGATGTTTATTCAGGGAGAAATAACTCACAACATAGGCAGATGGACAGATGGACACCGGCAGGTTCCTCAGGATCCTCTCCTCTCAGCGTCTCCCCAGCAAGAGAGTGTCTCCAACCCCTTCCTCAGCCTTTTCCCCCAGGTCATGTCGGGCCCTGTCTCCACCCCCCAATGGGCATAATCTAAGCCACATGTGCAGACAAGGTGAATATCTCACTACAGAATACCATTTCTGTTTTCCATTATCTGGCTTTCTTTAGTTTGAGGAGAACTAGTTTTCTAATTGTTCTCCCTGTTTCAAGGCATTGAGAATGGTTTCAATTGTTACAAGATTTCAGCATCCCTTTTCTCATTCCTTTGAATGCTCACTTGAAAATTGTCACTCATGCCTTCCGTAAGAACTGGAAAAACTTGTGCCAACATTTCCAAATTAGCATCCTCCTCTATCTGAGTCCCTTGTGGTACTGCCTAAGGTTGTGAAGAATCTTGAAAAGAATAAATTCCTCCAATTACCTTTATAATGTCCCAATATCCATCTTGGAAAAAATTCTCTAAGCAAGTTCTCCTGTTTGAAATTTTTAAATGAAGACTTCAGTTTGAAGCATTAATTATTTCTCTTATGCCATAAAGTTGTGATTTATCATCTGGATCATAATCTGTTACAATATTTTATCCAATACAAGACCCTCTGTGTTAGATAATGTGAAAAAATATACATTGAAACATTCCAAAACAAAAGCAGTTTGATGGTAATATGCACAAATGCTTAAAGATTCAACTGGATAGCTACTAATAGTGTAGGATGAACTCAGAGTTAAATACATTCAAGTTGGTAGTGTAATTTAACTCTCCCGATTGGTACAGAATGAATGGTTTGTACACAGGACATAAAGTTATCTTTGGGAAGAATTAAGTGTCTAAAATGTGGAATTTTATAAATTAATGCAATCACTTGCCACTTTTGTTCCTTGCACAACATGAAAGTCCATGGCCTATGATTATTTTTATTGATTCGTACTATTAGAAACGTAATATCCTCACATCAGTATAAAACAGTAAGCCATACAAAATGGCATTGCCCTAAAGCACAAACAATTAAGTAAATCGGTTTCCTGTTTCATGGAAAAGAAATTACATAGCAACCCTTGTCTCTGATGTTGTATTCAGTGCAGATCACACAATAAAACCTAGAATGTATATTCCTCATTCCTCTCTCTCTTTCTCCATCTCTGTCTCTGTCTCTCTCTGTCTCTCTCTGTCTCTCTGCCTCTCTCTCTGTCTCTCTCTCTCTCTGTCTCTCTCTCTTTCTCTCTCTCTCTCTGTCTCTCTCTCTGTCTCTCTGTCTCTCTCTCTCTCTCTCTCTCTCTCTCTCTCTCTCTCTCTCTCTCTCTCGGGTATATTCATAGATACATTGTTTTTTCCCAAAACAACAAAATGTGAACAAAGAACAGATGAGTGGTAGGGTTGCCTAAGAAAGGTTTATTATCTAAGAGTCATGTTGTCTGTGGAAGGGATAGTTTACATTACAGAAAATTGACTCATATCTTTGAACCAATGGATTCACCTATTCGCTTTTGGGACTAAATTAGGTATCTGGAACTTGGTATTTATTTTGAAAAATAAAAGCCTGGTATTGTTCATAATGTCAAAAGTCTCCACAACTGTTACTCTAGATTAGAATACTAAACCAAAGGATTCTAAAATACCAGTCACAGTTTTCTGCAATGTCAGAATGAAGCCTTCAGAATTTATTTAACCAAATATCTGAAATAAATTGCAACAAAAGAAAAGGCTGGATCCAAATATATTGCTTCAATCTGTGCCAATAACACAAATTGAAGTTGCATCATTCAATGACCATCAGTAAGTGCTTAAGTCCAGTAACCTGAGCAAATAATTTTACAGGCAATGTAGGATATGAATGGATTTGTATTTTGTTACACAAGAGTCCTGAGGTGTTTCCATTTATTCTGTGATATTCATGAGTGAGCAAGTCACTTATTTTCCATTCCTTTATTCTGATCTCTTCACATCAGATTTTAGTGTTTGTTGTGTCTTCTCCTTCCATGAGATCTTGAAGACATTGGTTTCTCTGTGAGTGTAATTTTTTTCCTAGCCATAATAAGATAGCTTCCTATACTGTTGTATAAATGCAGATAATGAGTGTGCCTACACATGGTCATTTGAGAAAAGTGTATGGGGAGTCAAAAAGGCAGTCTAGCAATGTGTATGTGTGGTAACATTCTATCAATCTCATATTGAATTCAGGTTTTCATCCCATGCATTCACTCAGAAAAAGCAATTTGACTTTTTATTCCAATAATATCCATGCATTTCTTGCCTTACTTTTAAATAGATCTCAGCATTCCCTGATCAGAACAGACAGCTCAAAGGCCAAGAGAAACAAGACAGTACTGTTGGCATGTATCTGAAAAAATCCCTAGCTTTTAGGGACAATCAAGGATATTTTTGCTTTGCTTAAAGAGTGAAGTTTTGGAGTTAATAGATCATATCAAGGCATTCCACAAATAGAACCTTCTAAAACTAGACACATGTATTCACTATACATTCACTGTAAGATATGTATATATATATATATATATACATATGAATATGTATATATATATATAAAGAGAGAGAGAGAGAGAGAGAGAGAGAGAACATGTGTGCATATGTGTGTGGGGGGCATATTGTTTATAAGAGGCCAGGTGGTGGTGGCACACATCTTTAATCCCAGGACTCTTGGGAGACGGGTGCAAATAGGCCTCTGTTATTTCAAAGCCACAGCTATACAAAATTGATCCAGCTTAAAAGAGAAACAGCTCACAAAAAGGAGATCTCAGCACTTGGGATCCCATGCCTTTAATCCCAGCTCTAGAAAGGTATATAAGATGTGAGTGGGCCATTCAGTATTCAGTCTCAGAGATTTATTCTCCAGCCATGCTAAGGACAAAATATCTCTTTCAGCCTGAGGCAGTGGTAAGAGCTAGTGGCCTGATGTTTACTTCTCTGATCTTTGGCTTGAACTGCAATATCTGTCTCTGGGCTTTTATTATTCATGGTGTGTGTGTGTGTGTGTGTGTGTGTGTGTGTGTGTGTGTGTGTGTGTATTTCCGTAAAACTTTATGTGGTGCAGGTGCTTTAGAAATGAAGGATGCCTAGAAACAAACAGAACAATTTCACAAATGTTTTGTGGAATTGGGTCCATGATGAATTAGGATGTATGTGGATAAAGGTCACTGGAAGCAAAAAGAAGGAGAGCAGTGACATCCAATGTGCCATTCATTTAACTGGCTCACTTCAGTGTGATTTATTCCCCACAGGCCACAATCTCACTGTGCTTGTAGAAGCTACATAGGAGCTTAACACTTGATCTATTCTCCTACTCTCAGTAGTAGATAAGCTTGTGTTCCAGGATGTTCTTTTCTGTGTTCTAATGTGACATTGTCTCTTGGGCTTAATTAACTTCATTGAATTATTAGGATATGAAAGCAGTAGTGTAAAACTTGTTATGTACAAGATATGTGGATCTTCAAATACCCAGATAAAAACCTTTATTCCACAGATTTATCAATATGATGTTCTAGTGCTTAAAATATATATTTAAAACAGTGTTTAGAAATCTCATGTTTTATGGGTGATCCAAATTAAAAGTATTAGCTTGCATAGAAGGACCATTAAGAGAATTCACCCAGAATTGAACCCAGAGTAGAAATTCACCAGATAAATGGTTGATAAGTGATTCTAATTGTTATATGCATACTCCATGAGGCATAATTCTGCCCACAATTGGCTTTAAGGTTAGAAACTTCAGACTTCCCCAGACACTAAGTGAAGTAATTCACAAGCACAAAACTCTTGATGTTTAGGTATTTCCATAACTCACACTTTATCTATCCTCTCATGAAGAACTTCACCTTTTGCTTAGAATGCCATTGGTAATTCAGCTTCTATCCCTTAAGTAAACCATTTACCAAAATTAACAGTCAAAATCTATCTTCTAGGATAGATAAGGTAACCATTGTGGGATAAATTAAAATTCACAAGAAGATAAGAAAGAAAAGCCAAGAAATGTGCAGTTCATTGTATTAAAACACTTACAACAGCCATGTCCCAATAAAATAGCCATAATGCTAAAGTTGTGATGGTCATCTTTGTCACACCACCCCTTCCAAGGTTCAGAGACCATTGTCGAAGAGGAGGCAGAAAGATTATAAGGCCAGAGGCAGTTAATGACTATAAAGAAAGGATGTCTTCTAGACACAGCAAGTCAGATAAACATATGAAGTCAAAGTGGTTGTGATGGCATACACAAGACCTGTGCCAAACCAAATTGCAGTAAGGAGAGGGAAGCAGGATAAGAAGTCCCATCAAGAAGCTTTTAGCAAGTAAGAGTTTCTGGGAGGGAGAAAGTCAGTTTTGTCTAAGAGTGGATCTTCTTGTAAGTTTGTAAGTTGGCTACACTCTGGCCAAGAATGTGTGTGTGTGTGTGTGTGTGTGTGTGTGTGTGTGTGTGTGTGTGAGAGAGAGAGAGAGAGAGAGAGAGAGGTAGAGAGAGAGATAGATAGACAGACAGACAGACAGAAAGACAGAGACTACAGAGACAGAGACAGAGAGAGACAGAGACAGAGAGAGAGGGGGGGACTAGGAAATGGGTTGGTAGATCTGGAAGGGATTGAGGAACTGAAAATGACAAAAATATGGCATGTGGAATTATCAAAGAACTACTAGTATTTAAAAAAATAATAAAATGAAATAAAGTCAAGAAGTATATGCAAATATTTAGTAGAAAATGACAAAAAGTATAAAATAACAAAAGGATCATTTCAAATAAGTAATACCGTATAGCAACTATTACAATGTAATTTTACAAAGCTATCATGGAATAATAAGGATTGGGAAAAACAGATAGGCTGAATAGATGCTTATTGAGGGAGAAATAACTTCCAACAGAGGCTAGCAGGTTCCCTCCCCAAGGATGCCTCCAGATAGTCTCTGACTCTGTCCAGGAGCACTCTGGGGTCCCTACCTCAGACCTACTTCCCCCAGGTCACATCCACACCTGTTCCCACCCTAATGGGTGTGGTCAGAGTTACAGGTGCCAACAGAATATCTCACTACACGATGTTATTTTTAATTAACTAAAACATAGGAAAGGAAAGCTAATAAAAATAAAATAAATTATTAAGATGACATATATTAAAATAGTAACAACTATTTGCATCTGAGAGGCTGAGTGCCAAGCAGATGCCTAGAACTTGAGGCTGTGTGTCTTAGAAGTTGGTGTACTCCCAAAGAGACTTTTTGTGCCACAGAGTCCAAGAGGCCAATATTTGTTGATGTGATGATGCTGGGTTACAGTCTGGTGATGCAATCCTTGAAGCCTCAGCAATCATCTTTGGTGCTTAGTGGTGCCCCTGGAAATCCTGGTCTGACATCAGTGAGATAATCAGCCACAACAGGGACAAAGGAAATCAGCTTGGAAACAAGAGGGAAGGCCAAGTGTGCAAGAGAAGAAAAAAACCCATCTTCTGCTATTCTGTCTTTAGCTTAGCTTCTACCAAAGATGTCACCCACACATAGCTGGGATGCGTCTCTCCATATCATTGAAGATAGTTATGACAGTTCTTCAGCTGAGGCTCATAGCTCATGTGACTTGAATTTGAGGATGTTGACAATAAAAGCAAGCAATCCAGCAGGCTTGTGCTAACTCAACTGATAGATAACAAACTGAGCTGATGGTAGAAAATAGAGGGATTAACACTAATATCCTGAAATCTGCTGCGAAAATATCAGTTGAGAACAAGTAAGAAGGAGATAGTATTTAATATCTGCACCTGTGGGTGAATTCTGGCTGGCAATATTGGCTTCATCACCTCCTTCCTCTTAAAAAGAGAAACATTCTCCCTTTTAGTTAATTAAAATGTAAGACTTTAGTTTTATGGACTGGCAACATGCACTTATTAGTTCAGACTTGATATAATTTTTGCTGATTCACAAGGAATGCCTTCACCTCTATGTCAATTTTCCATCAACTTTGTATTTTATGTCTTCATAAAAAGAATTCTCATTTACATTTAATCAAGCATACTTAAACTTTTGTACATGCAGACTTTCCTCTGTCTAGTTTGGTCCTACTTGACCCGCCTGGTTCCTGCAGGCACTTAAAATATAACCATTCAGAAACATAATATATATTCATATTTGTTTTGCCAATGGCTTTATACCTCTCTCCCTTACAAAATTAACCCATTTCTACTATTCAGTGTATCACCATGTGGCTATGGTTTACTGGTGATGTCCTGGCATCTTACCGCCACAGTGTATGCTATATGGCATCTTTTTGACTCTGCCTTTGTCTCTCCCTCCCTCCCTCCTCTTCTGCCCTCACTCCAATTGCCCACCTGCCTTTACTCTGCTTGGCCATTGGCCAAAGCAGCTTTATTCATCAACCAAAAAAAAAAGCAACACATATTCACAGCATACAGAAGGACATCCCACAGCAAACTTTTCTGAACAAAGATTTTTCGTAACCTTTCTAGGGTTGAGTGGGATTTAGAGAAAATATTTTAGGACCAATGTTTCGAGAGTTACAAATGAAAAGTATGAGATGCTAGAAATTATATGCTTTGATTAGGGACTTTTCAGGAAATCAGATACTTAAAGGAATTTTCTGAGGCATTTAACACTGGATTTCATCATATTTCCCCATAGAAAAATCATATCACTGAGCAGTTCTTAGGGTTTGGCTCAATAAGAATATTTGTCATTGATCTTAGGGCATACTGATAGTTTTGATATTGGACTCACTCTCGGCTTTAGTAAATTGGAAAACATATGCACTGTGGAGAAGATATTTTTGTATATCTTTACATATGATATACCAGCCTATTAAGATCTAGATGCAGTAATGCAGAAATATTTTGTTTTATAAGAACTGAGTCATTAATAATACATTTGCTATTGCTTACAGCTTTCTGATCTAAAATACAAAACTAAATGTCACCTTTGATGTAGAAGCCAATGTTCCTGCAAGAGCTAGATATAATTTGCAATGTTGTTTTGTTTCATTGTTTTGGGGGGGATTGTTTGTTTGTTTGTTTGTTTGTTTAGCATAGAGGGATCAGAAAAGTTTATGAGAACATCCTACAGTAGGAGTGTAATGTCTAAAATAAGGCTACTTCTAATAAATTCAGTGGAAAATAGATTTTACCAAATTACAAGAAAATAATCTGTGGTATTTATTGTTTTGTATTTTATTTATTTTGTGTTTGGAATTTTTTTATCAACTTCATTGCCATATAAACTTCATAGCTGTCAACAACCACCATTAAGCTGACTTTCTTTTCAAAGTTCTACCTATTATTTGTGACTCTTATCTATCTCTGAATATTTGTGCAAACTGGATATTTCATTTAAATTAAATCATACAATATATTGACTGTGTGACTGTAAGATTTTGTAATTTATAAACTTTATTTAATAGCAAATTTAGCAAAAATTTAGACCAACGTTTAGGGGGAAATAGTGTCTCTATGTGTTCCATATGAATACATGCAAACCCCTTCACCAGCATCCCTCACCAGAATGGAATAGTTGCAATAGTTGATGGGATTTCATTGGTACATTATCACCAGAAGTTTAAAAGCTATACTTAAGTTCACTCAACACTGTACACTCTCAGTTCAACAAATGTATGGTCAGTATCATAGTTTCATTGTCTGTTGGCATGATAAAATAATTAACAAAAAATGGATGGAGAAAGGGTTTATTTTAGCTCAGAATTCCAGGTTATAGTTCATCACTTTAGAGAGGTCACAGCCACAGGATCTTGACACAACTTGACACATTATATCCGTAATTAGAACAGAAAGCAATGTGAGTATATGTGCTTGTGTTGAACTCACTACTCCCTTGCTCCTCACCCCTACCTGACAAACGGTGTGACACTTACAATCGATGGAAATTTTTGTCTCAGTGTGGTAAAGATAATCCCTACATACATTCCCACAGGCTAAGGTAATCTGGATAGTCTTCATTGAGACTTTCTTTGTAAATGATGCTACATTATATCAAGTTAACAAATAAAACTAACTACCACGTATGTGTATAACATTTTTATATTTTACCGAAAATGCCCTAAAGAGGAGACTGCACTTTTGCCTAATGATACTTTCTTCTCTAATTTTTGACAGCCATGCATCTCTTTTCTGTTCTCTAAGGTTTTGTCTTATCAAGAATGCCGTGTATTTTTTATCAGGTTGTATCTAGTCACTATATTATCCATTAAAGGTAAATTCATGCATTCTCATATCTTCATGGCCCATTTCTTCTTAACATCAATATACTATGCTACTCTCCATGTGTAACCAGCAAGTTATCCATTTCTCTACCAAAGGCTATCTTAATCACTTCATTGTTTTGTCATTTCTGAAAAAAAATTCTATATACATCAATGAAAAGGTGTCTGTGTGAACATAAATATTCAATGGCTGCATCTTATCACAAGGCCATGCCTATGTTTCTGAAATTTGCTCAATGCCCTCCAAGTGGCTATACCAAGATCAGTCACCAAAACTTGCTGCTTTCTCTCCAGCTGTACTGATATTTTGTAGTCTTCATATTCTGAATAAGCAGGTTTTAATTCAAACTCCCCTAATAACAAACAATGTAGAATCTGTTTCCTGTACTTACTTGTAACTTGAGCATTTTCTTGAGTGAGGTGTTTGTTCTGTGTTCCTTATTGACTGTGGTGTTCCTTTTCTTTCTGTGGAGTTTTATGTGCTATAGTGTGTTCTGCATAGAACTCCGTCATCATTAGATACAGCAAATTTTCTCCAGTCTGTGGTGTGACTATGTGTTCTCTTGGTATGTTTCAGATAAGAATTATTCACATTGATCATGTCCATCTTGGCTGCCTTTTGTTTCATGAATAGCTATTCCAATAAAGCTTTTGCCATACCCTTGGCCATCTAGACTTTATCCTATGTGATTTTATGTGAGTTTGATATTTTTCTATTTAGAATTATGATCCATTTTGAATTCGTTTTCCTGCAGAGCATAAGCCCTGTATCTGAATTTATTTCTTTTCATGTGAATATCCAGTTGTAGCCATGTGATGAAAAGGCTACCTTTGGTCCATTGTACTTCGTTTGCTCTTTTGTCAAATATTGGTCTCTTTTGTCAAATATTGGTTGACTATATTTTTAGGACTATTTCTGTACTCTCTTTTCTGCTCTGGCGATCTGTCTTTTTTGTCTGTTCTTTTATCACATCTCACCACCCTCTCTTGATTTTTGTAACTTTAGAATATATCTTGAGGTTGGATGATGTCAGTGATCTAGCTTTTGTTCTCAGGTTGACTTTCAGGATCATTTGTTTTCAACTGTGAGCTTTACAAACGTGTTATTGGTGTCCACAAAATAATATTTAGGCATTTGACTGACAATGTGGCCAACATGAAAACTAAGATGGAAGGAGTTGACATGTAAGCTACCTATATTTCTTATGTTCCTTGATCTCTCTCAGCAGATTTTGCAGTTATTTTTCATAGTACTTATGGGTATGTTCTTAGTTTTGAGCCTAGGTATTTCAGTGTTTCGTGGCAGACAGAAATAGTAAGGTTTCTTATTTCAAATATTTGTGCATTGCTAGTACCTAAGAAAGACAGAACCTCATGTCCTGCAACATTTATTAGTTCTGGGAGGATTTTGTGATTCTCTCTCTCTCTCTCTCTCTCTCTCTCTCTCTCTCTCTCTCTCTCTCTCTCTCTCTCTCTCACACACACACACACACACACACACACACGTACATATAAAATAAATAAATTACTATCTCATCTGTGACATAAAGTTGTATTTCCTCATTTCCATTTGATTTATCTTTTATCTTTTTTTGTCTTATTTAACTTGATTTCTGGTTGTATATTCAAGTTTAGTCATTGAAACACAGATGCATTGTTGGAATCTGTTGCTAATATCCATTAAGGATTTTGGCATCTGTATTTGTAAAGTACGGTTAGTTTTTCTTGAAATGGCTTTGTCTAACTTGTGTAATTCTAACATCATAGTATTTCCTCTGCTTCATATTGTAGAAAAACCATAGAGAAACACGTAATTTCTTGCCACTAAACAAAATACTGAATTCACATTTGAACCCATCTTATTCTCTTCTTTCTGGTTTGGAGAAAGTTGTATTTCCTGATTCAATAATTTTATTTGATATGGCTGGTTTTGATTGTCTCTTTCCTCTTGTATAAGATTTGACAAGTTGTGTCTTTCAAAGTATTGGTCCTTTTCCCCTAAGCGATTGGATTTATGGGCAAAGAATTTTTAAAGATTTTTGTCATCATGCTTTAATATCTGTGGCTACTTTTGTGATGTCCTCTTTCCTATCTGGTAGCTCCAGAGCATTCCATTTTCCTTTGCTGTGTTAGCGTGGCTGCAGGCATATTGATAGTATGGACCTTTATAAAGAACTGCCTGTTGGGTTTTGTTGATTTTTTTCTATTGATCTCCATTTTCAATTTCACTGGGTTTTTCTCTGATATTTATTTCTTATATTCTGCTTGTAGATTTAATTTGCTCTCTGTCTCTCATTTTTTAAATTAGAATCATAAATGATTGATTTTTAAACTCTTGCTTTCAAATAAACACACTCATTGCTATAAATTTCCCCTAAGCACAGCTCTCCAGCCCACAAATTTTGATAACTTGTATTTCATTTGCATTCACTTAAATATTTTTGTAATTTTTCTTTATATTCCTGCTTGTATTATGTAGATATAATTAATCATAAGTAGTTTGAGGAAATTTTTCCATCTTTCTGGTTTTTAGGTGCATTATACTCTAGTTCCATAGCAGACAATGTGTGATTTCTATATATTTATTTTTTCTTGTTTTTAGTTACCATCTTTGAGTATATGTGTATGTATGTATGCTTGTGGATGCACATGTACCATAGTGCACATATATAGATCAGAGGATACCTTTGTGAGATTATTTCGCTCTTTCCAACTTTATATGAGTTCTGGGGATCCAATTTAGGTCACCATACTTGAAAGACAAGGAACTTTCCCTTCTGGATCAACTTGCCAGCCCCCTATGCGTTAACATTTATAGGGTATGTTTTATGGCCCAGAATGTTTTCTCTCTTGGTGAATTTTAATACTTCAGGACAGAAGATACATTGTCTGCTATTGTTAGATTAAGTATTGAATAGATGACTTTAAATCTATTGGATGGAGGATGCTGCTTAACTTACCTATATCTTCTACTTGACAGCTATGCATTTCTGACAAAAAAATATTAAAGAATACCAATATCATGACTAATTTGCCTATTTTTCCTGACAGATATGTCAGATTTTCATATATATTTAATAATCTTTTATTAAACATTTAATCAATTAATGATAACTGTATTTGCTTGGGAAGTTGATATTTCCTCAGGTCTTGGTGGGCTTTTCTAACCCTCATAGTCTTCCTTTCTTGGTAACTTCCTGATCACTTAACACAGTGGGGCCCACATAATAATCCTTCTTTCTTTTTGGTCAAATGTTGGGTATATCACTCAGCATCCCTGAAGCTTAAATGTGTGTTCATCTTTGTAGCTAGGTCTCATCTGTTATATCCATTATATAATTTTTTGTCTTTTAGCTGATACTCTTGGGATGTTAATATCCAAAGAGATCACAGATAAAACTGAATTAACATCTAAGTTGTTATTACTGGTTTATATTTTATTATTTCTTCTTATTTTTCTCTTCCACACATTATCTGCCTTTTGTGAAACATTTCCATGAGTCCATTTTCTTCCATTCTTAGATTATTGTTATCAATTGAATATTTGTAAACTTCATAAAGTGTCTTTAATAAACTAACTACCAAGTTTCTGGTATTAGAAAATTAGACTTGGGAGATGCTTATGTTTCAGAGACAGAGAAACCCCTCATCTTGCTTTCAGAGCTAGAAATAAAGCCCTTGCCAGAAACCTTAACTTTGGACTTTTCAGCCTCCTGAAATATGAATTTTTTTTCATTTTAAATTCTCCATTTACTGATTTTATTAGGAGTATGTATGTGCATCTGGAGAATTGCATGTATTTCACAGCATACACGTGCAGGTAACAGAACTACCTGCTTACACTATGTGTGTTGCAGAGATCACAACCATTCTTCAGTCTAGACAGCAAGAACCTTTAGCCACTGAGCCAACTCTTCATGCCCAGATTTTATAGTTCATTAACTTCCCAGCTTACAGTGTTCTGTTGTCAAAACTAAAAGACTAGAACCTGTGTCATTTATACATTTTTTACCATTTCTAAGTGGTTTTCCTACAATTGTACTATCTATTTGTAACTAATCCAAACCAATTTTAGAATGATTCAAGTCTGCTTTCAAGTAGGTAGGGTATTTATAGGTATGGTATATAATGAAATAGTACTTTAGAGTATTTTATAACACAAACCCTCATAGTTACATAAAGGACTTTACACAAAGAGCCTTGTATTTATCCCTTCATCTCTTATTTTACTATAATTCAGTTTACATGCTCATGAACATACAAGCATACATCAGCACATATACAGTCACATACACAATTTTACCCATGATCTAATACATTGTTTCTATTAACTTGAACAAATAATAAATTGTTAAATTAAATATGGGTAACAAAATTTTTCATTGTTTTTATTTCCTGTGTGTGTATATAAACATGTGTGCACATGTTTTTGTATGTTCATGTGCATAAATGAACATGGCATGTTACCTACTGGGGGTCATTATCTAAAGGTTCAGAACTTTCCTCAATCATTCTTCTACCTTATTCTTTGAGGTAGTGTTTCTCAGTCAAACCTAGGGCTCCAATATGGCTAAGATTTGCAACTCCTCTCTATATTTTCCAAGGCCGCCACTACAGGGAAACCACCAAGCCCAACCTTTATTTATTTATTTACTTATCTTATGTGCAAATGTTTCTTGTCTGCATATATGTCTCTATACCATGTGTATGCCTGGTGCCTGTAATGGCCTCGAGAGAGCATCAGGTCCTCTGTAACTGGAGTTATACAGTTGGAAACCACCATGGGGATGCTAGGAACCGATCCCAGTCATTGGAAGTACATTAGGTGTTCTTCACCACTGAGCCACCTCTGCATCCCCGAGTCTACATTCTCAAGTGGATTCCAGAAATCCAGCCCTCTCCTTGCAAGGCAAACCCTGTAACTCCTAAACCAATCCCTCAGTCCTAAGAAAACCAACTTTCTCACCTTACTTTTGCACTCACACTGTTGCTCTCTTTTTTTTAATGTAGATTTAGATTCCTGCTTCATACATAGTTTTCTTCTCTCTAAAACCTTTTAACTTTCCCTCCTCCCTTTGCAAGAAGCTTTCCCCAGGTTCAGATTTTAAGAAGGGTAGATGCTGCTGCTGCTGCTGCTATTACTTAGTTTTGTGACACTGGTGTTTTTTAATCTCAATCCTTGAATACCCAGCAATTGTTCACCTAATCTGGTTTCTAAAATGCAGATGTAATTCTTACCCACTTCTTTATGGGGAAGGAATATAGCTCTCTCCTCCCTAGCTTCCCGCAAGATTATTTTTGCCAGTTTTCTGAGGATTTATATGCTATGCATATGTGTATTATAGTTTGTCTTTGACATTTACTCTACAAGGTATCATTCTTGAGTCCTGTACAGTGTTGTTATCTTATGTGTGTTTGTGTGTGTGTGTGCGTGTGTGTGTTTACATACACATGCCTATTGGTGCATGAACCCATACCTAAGCAGGTAGAAACTAGAGGATGATAAAGTACATTTTTTCTGTCACTCTCTGTCTTCCTTTTTGAGACTATCACTGAGCCTAGAGCCTGCAATTGTTGTCTAGGCTGGAGAGCAGGCATGCCCCATGGATCATCCTATCTTTACCTTTTCTGTCCACAGTATTATAGTTATAGGCACAAGTAGCCAGGCAAAGATGTTTTCCTTTGGTAGTGAGTGGTGCAATGCAGGACCTCATACATGCATAGCAAGCAATCTTACTGAGCTGTCTCTCCAGCACTTTTTTATTTCATTTTTTAAATTCTTTTGTTATGACCTTAAGCATATATATTCCCTTTTGAGCTTCACCATTCTCTAATGAGCCCATAAAAATGTCATCCTTCATTTCTGCTACACATTTGAACTCTGTAACATTTCTGCTTAATTCTCATTCATGTGTTCATGTGTGTTTATTTTTATCATTGGAATCTTCAGGATATTAACCTTGTTTTGATACTTCTAGTGTGATAATTCCAATGCTCCATTTATAGGCAATTCTTCAGTCTCTTCTGACTGACTTTACCTTCTATATGCCACATAACTTATTGTTGAAAGACGGAAGTATTGTATTGAAAAAAGAGATGGTAATAAACCTTTACTTATATAGCTGTACGATATGGAGGCAAGGTATATGTTCTATAGTGTTCCTTAGTTCTATAAAAAGAAGGTCTTACTCTTCTTGCACTTGAGCTGGGATCCCTGAAGTATAGGCTTCATTCATTTTCTCTCAATGCTTTTTTTCCTGTTACATGTGTCTGGATATCTGGGGAGTTGTGCATGTTGAGTGGGATCTGAGAAACCCAGGACATCAGTCTTATGGATCAGTTGCATCTGAGAGCAGACACTCCTAAGGGGCATGGCAGAAGAGTGACATTATCATTGTCTTTGCTCTAGCCAGGAATTAGGATATATTTCTTTTGATAATAACTCTGAGGGTTTCTGAAAGTAAAAGATTGTGGAAGGCTACATCTAAATGTCCTCCTAAAATATCATCCACATTCAGCTGAGTTGGCTGCCCTGAATGTCCAGCAATATGTCAATAACAGTTCAGAGTTTTTTCACATGATGCTGGTTTCCTTGGAGATTTCAGCTTGTGGGATTCTCCTTCAGCAATGATGAATCTCTAGATTAGTTTATTGTCCTATCAGTTTGCACTGTGACCTCATTTTCATGATGCAGCCAAGAAATGTTCTTTTTGTTTGTTTAAGTTTCTTCAGCATTTTTACTTGTTAAGATACGGTGGCAAATTCTATACTCCTTAAGTGGAAGAAGCAGAAGTCAGAGGTTTGAGTAACTAGCTTGCCTTTTAATGCACATTTTACTTTCTTATGTGAGTCATACTGTCCATATTGTATTATACCCTGTACTGCAGTTTCAGAAAGAAAATCACCTTATGTTGTAAGACATATTTAATATTTAATGACACTGTAAACTGATCTGAACATAACTAAGAATGGGAAGAATAAAGATGAAATGGGCTGTGATGGTAAACATTGTCAACCAGACAGGATCTAGAATGACTTGGGAGACAACCCATCGTAGGAGCCGATATGGAATTATCTAAATTAACATAATTCAGGTGAGGAGACCTACCAAGTTCATTGTTGGCAGCACCATTTTGTGGGCTGGAGTGTTAGAATGAGGGAAATGCAGAAAGCAAGATGAGCACCAGTGTTTATCACTCTCTGCTTTCTGACTGTGGAGGCAATGTGGTCATCACCTCAAGCTCCAGCTGACTTGACTTTCCCTATTGACATAGCCTATACCATCAATCAGCAAACCAAAATAAACCCTTTTTCTCTTAAATTGCTTTAATTGGGATATTTTATCACAGCAACAGGAAAACTAACTAATGATATAGGTCAAAAGGGATGACCTTAACATTTGGACTATGTGTAGAATTTCTAAGTGTTGAGTTTATGCTATTATTGTGGAATGCAAATCTGGTTTTATAATCCTTTCTTTTGGATTATTTTAACTCAGAATCTATTGATAGTCACATTAATATCAAGCCTATTCTTCCTTTCCTTTTTGAATATACCCTTGAGATCACATATCTATAGTTCTGAAGTAGCAGGATGACTATGGAAATACAATAACCTGAGATTGTACTGAAAATTGTCTGATCACTCTAGGAGGATCTGTCTGAAGAGGTGTGTCATCTTCTTCTCTTTGAGCCCTTGAGAGTCCTTTCTGGACCACACACAGAATACAGACATAAAAGGAAGCATGTCTAGTCCAGGATTTGGCTACTTTTTTTTTAAACTTATTTTAGGTACTTGGCATAGTCAACTCAGAACAGCCTGCCAGGATAAATACTGGTGAATAAATACCATCCATGTATAATTCTTCTTCCTTTGCAGAACTTATTGAAAGAATCCAAAGACATGGCTGAGAATATGTGAGTCCTTTCTAGGATGCAGTGTGTCCCAATCACTGCCAACATAGCTTATGCTGGCCAAAGTGGCAAGTTTATTTTCCAGAAATGTCAGCAACATGTTTCTTATTCAATTTGTTTTCTTGAAAGATGATTTTTACCTTCATCTCCACCAAGTGGTATAGCCCATCCCTTTTCCTTTAAAACTTTGTAGATGATGGTGACTGACATGAAAAGGACCATTGGTGTGATGCTATAGAGTGTTTGAATCTAAGTACATAAATAATGCATAAATAAATTCCATCTGCAGTCATTATAAGAATTCAGCACTGTAATATTATGATCAAAACCAGGTTGGTTCAGAGATTCACCCAAGGTTCCCAGCTTACAAGTGCTAATGAACTCAGTAAAAGGCACCCCCAACTTGTCAGCCATGTGAATGAGCTTCTCGGCCCCTAATCAATTCAGGTGTGTTAATGAGATGTTCCACAGTGATGATTTCACTGTCTTGACTGATGTTTTCTGAACAGAATCAATGATCCTTCTTTAAGACACCAACTAATTTCTGGATTGAGTAGTGAGTGAGGAGTAGTGAAAGTAAACAACAGATGCTTAGCAGACCTTGGACATCTCTGAGCTTTCTAGTCCTATGAATGAGAAATATTGCAAAGGACAGATTATGGGCTTGGTATACTTTAGGCATATAAAAGGTAAGACAAAATTAATTTATGTGATCCATGAATTAAGTGATTCCTCAAAGTAAGCTCCTTTGGCTCAAAATACTTGTATTCCGTTCCATAAAATTAATGTCTAATCAATTCAGAGTCATCCTAGAATGATGTAGATTGTATACATTTATGTATATTTGTAAGAACATATCTTCTTATTGATTTGTTTTCATAAATTTCATTGAACAATATCAATGCCATCAGCATACAATGGTAGCATAATGTCAAGAAGTCACCCTTGCGCTTGTCTCCTACTATATTCCACACTAGTATTTATCTTGCCTGTTTCCCAGAATAAAAAGATGTGCAGAAATGCTTTTAACAGATTATTATTTCACCAGAGTACACCTCAGCTTATTGGTTATATCACACATTCATTAATTTAGAATTGTTTAAGTTTACGGTGTAGAATTAAGTTAAAAGCAAGTTTAGAATTAAGTATAGAGTTTAGAATTTGAGGGTTGAGGAAGATTTGAGCAGTGATCTCAAGCCTTGTATTTCCCCAAACAGTAGTTGTTAGTCATATAAAATACCAGGAGGTTTAATGATTTTTGACCCTGCTGGCTTTTTTATAGCTATGTTAAATGCCCTTTCTTCCTAGTTTATTCTAACATAATTTCTTGGAATGTAGCTTGAACATTTCTGGCAATTTTAAAAACAATCTTCAAGTGAATATAAAACAAACAATATTGAAGTTAATGAATTTAAAGGGGGAAATGGGATGGAAGGGTGATCGGGGGTGGGAGGGAGAAAGGGAAGAAGAGCAAAGGGAGGGAGAGGAAACTGAGATCAATATGTAAAATAAGAAAAATAAATAAATAATAAAAATGGATCGCAACTGTAATAACAACAACATCATGCAATAATATCAGAAAATAATATTCCAGACAGAATATTAGCTTTTTTCCCAAAATATAAACCATCGGTTGAATGATAGCATTAAATAATAGCTCATAGCATAAATCTCTTTCCTTTTCCATTTATTTCATTTTCCATTTTATTTCAATCATTTAGGTTAATTATAGAACAACAGTTGAGTATGGTAGTAGGTTTATGATTATCGATTTCTAATATTGTATAATCTCCTTTTTAAATTAACAGAGCAAAGATCTCTGTCTCAGAGGTTTTGACAGAATCCAGATAATTCCCTTTTCCAACATCTCAGATAGTGTTCAAGCACATTGCTTTCTATTCATTCTACTTACCTTTATTTTATCAGTTAACTGTTATCTGGTGATCAGATTCATATGTAAGACATAAATCACATTCACAATAGCAATTTCCATATTGAATTAAGTTTAATAAAATTAAGTTGAGTTAGTTCTTTTAAGAAAAGAATTAAACAACAGAAAACTAAAATGTCATAAAAGTTAGAAAGGTGTTATTATAATGACTCAAGGGTAAGAAACACTGGGTTGACATCCTTGGTACATAGCAGACTAATTCTTCTGAGAACTTCCATGACAACGAGCAATTGTGTGAATATGCGACAATGTTCTGAAGGAAAAATCATTCCTGAGTTACTGTCAAGAACTTAACTAATGGGAGATGTTATTCTGTAAATATGTTTATCATACTGGCTAATTAAAAAAAAGCCCTGTGGCCAATGAGAAAGCAAGATTGGCGGGGCTAGGAGATAAGGAGGAAAGAGGAAGAGTAAGGAGGAGTCAGCATGTAGACCTGAGAGGAAGGAAGACACCAGCCGCAGCTCTCTGATAAGATGACCACGTGGAAATACTTAGATAAGTAGAAATGGGTTAATAATTAAGACAGAGCTAGCCCATAAACAATAAAAGTAACTGGTCAACAGGATTGTATCAAATACAGAGTCTCTGCATGTTATTTGGGGTCGGCACTCCAGTCTGGCGGCGGGCGGGCTGGTGGAAAACATACAAGCTACACGTAGCTTTTAAAAGCTGATATCTGTGGGGCAACTCAGACACTTTGCAAAACCTAAAATGTGCAGAGCTCAACAAAGTTAGTGTGGACCTAAATATGTCACTTGTTCAAAACACTTAGGAAGGGGCATGTTAAGACTCTACATCAAGTAATAGAATGAATGTTCTTATTTCTGGGAACCAAAGAACGTAGAACAAAGTTTTATATTAACAGATTACATCCAACCTGCCTTACATATCACCTGTTCAGACAACCAGTTGACAACAAAGTCATTAATCAGTCAGAAGAATTAAAACTATTAAGCACTGTCTGGCTTGTTAGAATGGCTGAATGGTTGCTGTTATTTTTCCTTTTCATGAGTAGGTAGAGTGGCTTTATAAAGAAAGTGACCTTGACACATTGGGTTGATGGGGGACAAAGTGTAATTCATTTGGCAATCAATGCAGAGGTTTGTTGTGTCTCTACCCACTTTTTCAGTGTCCTTAAGAGAAAAGAACAGCAACCAGGTTCCTGAGCATCTACAGACTCCATTGTTTTTAAGAAACCTATTATGGCAGCCTTTTCACTGTTGCTCAAATTGTTAGTTGGGGTCAGTCTTGTAGGTCTCTGGACATTTCTCTAGAGTCAGTTTTCTCCTCAAACCTATAATGGCTCTCGCTTTTATGGTATCTCTCTCTCTCTCCTCTTCTCTTCTCTTCTCTTCTCTTCTCTTCTCTTCTCTTCTCTTCTCTTCTCTTCTCCTCTTTTGTCTATTCCTCCCCTGACTCAATATTCCAGCTAACCTGAACAAGGAGGAGATAATGAGCCCCCAGACTGATAACTGGGAAACCAGCATTAGGCCGACTCAGACCCCCTGAACAGTTAGAATGCCTGGGCAGTCTAAGGGACCTCTGACAGTGTAACCAGGATGTATCCCTGGTGCACAAAAGGACGTTGGGAGCACATTCCCAATGGAGTGATACTCCCTTAACCTAGAGACAGGAGGGAAGGTCTAGTCCCTACTCCAAATGACTTGACATATTTTTGTTGACCCCTTCTGGAAGGCACCATCCTCCCTGTGGAATAGGGATGGGATGGGAGGGTGGTCGGGGGGCATGGGAGGGAGGAAGAGAGGGAAGTGGGATCAATATGTAAAATAAGAAAAAAATATATAAAAAAAGAAATCTGTTATGTGACTTACATGTCATAGTAGCATTTGAAAATCACTTGGGTGTGCTACTGGATAAGTAATATGGGACACCTGCTAATAACAGACTGTGTTCAGTGATAAAGGAAGAAGACCACTTACTAAATCCTGACTTCTAAAAATAGCTGTCAGAACATGTTTGTTCCTCTTTAAATGGTAAAATGTGTTCTTTGGGAGCCTGGCAGCCACATACTATCTACAGTGCTTCCTAAGGAATAAGTATGTGCTGATGTTATATTCAAATTCCATACCCCATTGTCAATATGGTGTTGGGCCTGATAGATGCTGGGCCCAGTAGTCTCAATCCAGCACCAAAGGTTTGAAAAAGTTTTGGAGATTCTCTGGTCTTTGGTACCATTAGAAAGCTGAAGAAATCATGTTCTGATGTCAGAAAGAGACAGCAATATCAGCAAGCAACAGAAATGATGGTATAGATGACAGGCTTACCAATCCATGCAGGCCCGCAGCCCTGTTTTTGCTCTGGATCTCTTTAAATCTGGGCCACACCTAGAATGTGCTACTTACTTTAGGGGGAGGGCCCACAAATTTCTCAGAGGATTGACTATAGGGAATCTCTTAGTTGATCCCTGCTTTAATCAAGTTGATGCTGTTGTACCCATATCATCCCTGTCCCCAGATGCATTCAGCTACCCATCTACTTGGGACTCACTCCAATAAGTTGTTCCCTTACATGCCTTGGATTTTGCATGAATGCCCTGCCCTAAAGCAGACCATTTCTTTGTCTTATTTTCCTAGATAACTTCTGCTTTTATTACAAATCTCAGCTCAGCTGTCAGTTGAGAGACAAACCCCAGAAAACTATAGATTTCTTCTGCATGGTGTAACCTTTCCCACACTATAATTTTACACCAATTTGTGTAGTCATTCTATTACTCCCTGCTTGCTAGCTGTCAGCTCCATAAACATAAGGACCATTTTCCCCACTCAGGAGTGTGTCCCTAGTAACTGAAGTGTGATAGTAGGTGTGTAAGAACTTTTGAAACTACCTCATTTTTTATAATGCAGTGCCTATAAGAAGAAACTCGAATATGGATGAATTGTGGAACATTCTCTGGTGCCCTAAGCTTCTGTGTCAATCATTGGAACAGACCTAGCTTCTGTTAATTTTCTTCTTCCAGTAAGCCTATAGGTAGCAGTTTTGAAAATTATTTCTAAAAAACTGAGACTCCCACTGCTGAGCTTTGAGTGAAAATTTTTAAGGAAGAAAATTAAAGTTTGACACTTCTGGTTAATGCTTTTGGCAATAGTATAGATAGCATTCAAAGAATATTAGTGCTCATAGGAATTTATTGAGAGGCAATCAGTCCTCTATATTGCTTTATTTAGATATCCTATGCAATAGATCATGGGTATGTAGCCTTTTGGTTGCCATGGCCATATTGGATAAAGAAGAATATACAAGTACCAGTGAAAGCTGATGAACCTAACAAAAGAAAATAATAATAACAAAATTATATGGATAATCTTCAGAGGTTAGCAAAATGCCCTCACAAAAACAATCTTGATTATGCATTATTGCATATACAAAACTTTTCAGGTAAATGATTGCAATATCTAATAAAGAAAATGAGTATGTCTAAGTAATAAAACATATTTATTTCTTAAATGTTCTATTAAAATAGTAAAAGAATTGGACAAGGCAAAAATAGTGAGGTATATGACATTGTAATTGAAAACAAATACAACAATGTCTGGTTTGATGGTATTACTTGTACAATGGGTTCTCAAGGTTCTCATTGGATATATTGGTTCTAATTTTACATGCAGTGTGCTTTAGTCTTAAAGGCAGTTCAAGGTATGTGCTAATAGAAAGTAGTGGTAGCATGAATAAGGCATTGCTCTGAAGTGAGTAATGTGGAGACAGGTCCTATACAAGTTAGTAAAGAGACAAGCAAAAATTTCTTTAAACTGAATGTCAGATTCATTCCATTGAAAAACTTTTTAGATGATAGATTTATATAAATCCTAAAATAGTCACAAACATATTAAAATATTTTCCAAATATCCTATGTAGTGATATTTTGTTTATGCTGTAACAAATAAAGCTTACCCAAAGATCAGAGCACAGAGCTCACCACACTAGTTAGCAACAGAGGGCAAGCAGTGGTGGTTTACATCTTTAATCCCAGCAATCAGAAGACAGAGGCAGATGGATCTCTATTACTTCAAGGTCACCCTGGGCTATATGAAATTGATCCAGTCGAAAAGTGAAACAACTCAGACCAAGGTGATCCTAGGATTTAGGATTGCATACCTTTAATCTCATCACTGAGGAGGTGGAGAGAGGAGTGATATGGCTGGATGGAGAGAGGAAAATAATACAGGAGGAAACAGAACTCAGTGCAGTCTGAGCAGCAATCAGAGGTGTAGTCAGTCTGAGGAAGCAGTCAGTCTGAGGATGCAGCCTGAGGAGACATTCTGAGGAGAGGATCGCCCCTTTGGTGTGAGCATCGGTAGAGGTAAGAACTCTAGCAGCTTCTCTGATCCCTCATTTTTCAGCCCCTGATAGCTGACTCCGAGTTTGTATTATTAAGACTAAAGAGAATTCATTCTACAAGTCTTCAAACATTTTTTTCAAATTATTTTTATCATATTGTAAAACAAGGCTACATATCTTTGGCTGCTTGCAAGCCTGTGTTTGCCTATGTCAAAATGCATAAAATGGTTTGCCTTAATTTGAGTTTGGTCTAATTTCAGTTTCATTAGGAACACTTATAAATTGAAATGTTGTATGACAAGAATGCTTTCACCTTGAATGCCAGGGTGACCGAGAAAATGCATGTTTAATTAATTTAAATAATTGGTTAATGTGCAAGGGGAATATTCTTGCACATTACTCTACATGGGGTATAGTTCCACCCCAAAACAAAGAAATACAGGCAGCCAAAGACTGCTGGTAGGAAGAAAATTAGCATCTCCTTTGAAAAGCCTCTTATTGGTTGTTCAATGTAGAGTGGGCAGACCTGAAGCCATGTATGTATAGCAACAAAAACAAACTCTGCATATTGTATTTTTGTATACTTTTGTGTACCTGTGCATGCATGTGTGTGTGTGCGTGTGCACACACACACACACACACACACACACACACACACACACACATTTTATAAATTACCATAAAATAGTAGTAAAAAAAAAAGATATCAACTTGAGAGGGGTGGGGCAATCAAGAAGGATTCAAGGGAAGGCACCTAAGAAGGGCTTGAGGGAGAAAGTGGAAAAGAAAATATGGTATAATTCTATTTCAATCTATTTAAAACCAGTTAATTACAATAAAATGCAAAATCTGAAAGCCAGATATCCTCTTCAAGTCTGGCATAAATTTTATTTTTAATAACATAAATAACTTGATATATAATATAGCAAATCATAAATTTTTTTTCATTATTCCTCAACTTATTCATCTTATTTCCAACACTTTTAAGGATTTCTTGGAATTGGTGATCAATAGACCCTTATTAAAGCCACAGACTTGGTGATACTTAGCATGCCTTTATTCATTTCTGATGCTTCTGTGTATAACTTTACCTTGATGTACCCTGAAATGATACTTCATTAAATACACATTTGGGACAGTAATTACATTTTCCCTTCCCTTTTAATTACTGTGGCCAGGACACCAGATATATTGACAATTGATAAAGAAAATTGCATGAATGTACTTTTAGGTTTTTTGTGCAATTCTCCTGATTTAGTGATATTTTCTAAAATATATTTTAGAACTCCCTGCCTTTTAAAGGCATGTTGTGTTTGCTTTCTGCTTCTCCTATACTACCTCATAAACTATAAATTCACTGTTTAGAATGATTTTAATTTTTGCTATGAAATAAATTTGTGCTTCCTCTTTTGAGAACTCTGTTTAGATTTGTAGCCCATTTTGTAATTGAATAATAACCTGATTTCAATTATTTTACTTCTAATCACATGTAACTTCTCAAGTTACAGGTGGTCTGCAGCTGTGATAACATTGTATAAGTCACACACTAATATAAACTTTTAGAGATAAATGCAGACAAATAGGAAGAGCCACACATGTTGATTTTGTGTGACATGGAAGCATGGCACTGTCATCTATATAGTACACTCTTAAGAAATGCATGATGAAGTTACAAAACAATACTGAAAACAATTTTGTGATAGTTCAAGTTTTTGAGTTTGTGTTATGCTACATTCACTGCTGTCCTGTTGCAAGCAGCCTGCACACTACACACATTACCAGTTGAACATCCATTCCCTGGAAAACAATCAATATGTACCTAAATATACTCTGATATTGTGCAGTGTTTGATAAATCCATTGGAAAATAGTCTATGAAGTTTGACTTTGTTTGATTTTTTTGGACATTCCTAAATGATTCCTTCCATCACAGTAAACCAACAACTTTGTCTTCTGTGGGAGTCTAACTGATAGAAGAAAGGAGGATCCCTTTGATAAATGTACATCTTCCTTACAAAATTTCTATTGCAATTTTGGCATCACTGGAAGTAATTATGTCTTAATAACAAATTTTAGGACATGTGAATAGCTCCTTGATTTGAATTTTGATTGTTAAACATCATATCTTATGAGGAAATTCGAGTTAGAAACTGTAGTCTTATTATGTCAATACACTGGCTTATGGTTTCACTGAAAGCCAAGTACTTGGAAGTATAATTGTACATAATCTTACTTATATTTTGACAGCCATTATTTCTCTACCAAAGTGTGAAGTCTAATTATCTGCCACAAAATAAACCCATGATCCTTCATTCTATGTTTTTACTAAGACTAGTAGAAGGGGCCTATACTCTCCACTGTCTCAGAAGCTGAGACAGAAGGATTGCAAATTCCAGGCCCGTTTGTGAGATGTGTGAAGATCTTGTTTATAAATAAATAAACAAACAAACCAACTATGGATGCAGTTGAGTGGGGAAGTTCATGTGGGGCTGAGCACACATGAGGCCTCACATTCTATTCCTGTTGCGAAAATATTTGACAATAAAAGAAAAAAGCAAAAGGCGATTGGTTACCCCAAATTTAACCATAATCTACATCTCTCAGGTGATAAAAGCTGTATCTTGTATTTAAGTTTTATGGTTTTTAGAGTTAACCATATCAATCTATATGTATTATTTATGTATTTATGACTAGGTATTATTTCATTAAGTAAGTCAACTACAATATTAGGTTTCTCTCTTTTCCCTACAAATTTCCTTTGGTTGATATACACATATATTTCTTGGTGCAAAGCATAAGGAATGCAATGAATGGGAAATGGTTTTTACATATAACCCTGCATTAGTTGATATTTCAGGCGATTCAAGAAGGACTGTGTAGATTTCTTGTCTCAACATCAATAGCTCCAATACCATTTATGCTACAAGTCTTGAAAGTGTCTCTTTTATTTGTATTTGTCTCTAAACAGCGTGTGCCATATGGCTTTATTTCACCTGTACTGTACATTATAATTCATAAACACAGTTTATTCCACTTGGGCCTTCTGTGTCTTTAGCAATGTCCATTCATCAGAGACTGTGTCAGACAGGACTCTGTTCTTAGGTGTCTGAAGTATGAAGCATTGTGCATGGTTTTGTTAAGGGGGATCCCATTTTTTTCTAGAGATCTGCTCAATGGCAACACATAGCTGGTGACAAAGCACTGGAAGCAGAAATAGTACAAAAAAGATTTTACTGAAATAGGTGACAATAAGATGAAGGTCTCTCTTAATTTTTGCAAATATTCTTTTGCAATTATGACTTCCTCCACATGTTCTATGTTGCTCAGGAGAAAAACAATCAATGGCTCCCATTGTCTACACTTCTTAGTTACATCTTTGGTTCTATTCTAAAGGACATGGTTAATAGTTTTAGGGTCTGAAGGGATGGCTCGGGAGCTGAAGAACTCGGTGTTCTGGCAAAGCAGCCCAATTCGGGTTTCAGCACTCACATGGTAGCTCAAAACGTTGTATAAGTTCCACATCCAGCACACTTTCCTGGCCTACAAAGACAATACATACATATATGTACGGCAAATACTCATATATACATAAACTAAAAATAAAGGCATTTTACGAACATGATTTTTTTATTATATATACTCTGCAGGTGAACCTGGCTGCATTTCTTAGGGGAAATATTTATGTAATTGTTCAGTTTTGTTTTATGCTCAAGATTGACTATTTCTCTTTCTTTAGTCTTCAGCACCAAAAGTCATCTGAAGTCCAGGTTCCCAACACTAAGATCCCAATCTCTTCTTTACTTATTCTACAACCAAAAATAGCCAGAGTGCCTAAAAGGTAGATCCAGATGGCAAAGCAGATAAGAAAAGTCCAGCTATATTCTTTCTAGCCCAACTGTTTTAAAATAAGAAAGAAGGGACAGAGAAAATAAAGGCCTCACCTAGTGCCTTGGTGGCATTTACTAGATGCAAAGCTTTAAGGAAAAGAGGAGATTTCTATGGAAATTATAAGCACCCTCCTTGGAGTATGCAGAGCTCATAAAACCCAAAGAGATTGGAAAGGTCAGCAAGCAGGGATAGTTATCTCCGGGGAAACATTTCTAAATAACCCTGAGGAGAAAGAAAGGGAGGGAGAGATGGAAAGAAAAAAAGCTCAACTCCAGGAAAGTAGAAATGTGCAAACTGAACACTTTCTGGATTATCATTTAATTACAACCATCAATCACCTCACAGCTGCTTCTCCCAGTACCCCAGAAATCCCATCTAAAACCATAAGACCCAACCAGTGGAGAATACACAGCCCATTAGCAACCCTCAGGATGGGGAACAATATGGAAGATATTAGCCTGAACGGGGTTTTAGGGAACTAAGTAAAATTAGAATAGTCTAGTCCCTCTTGCCACAAATTCTAGGCACACACAAGAGTAAAACTCCCTTTAATGACTACTATAAGCACTGCCTCCTCTTCTCCCAGGTTGGATATGAAATGGCAATCATGTTCAAAGGGTTTCTCTTTCCAGATGCTCTTCTTTCAGTCTATATTTTCACTAATGTGGGAAACTGACCTGCAGTTAGTCATTTTATGGATGTGAATTTATAGTCTCTTTAAATGAGGACCTTTTAAAGTTGAGCATTTGGGTACACATTTGTTCCATTAATTGGTATCAAGGGATGCCAACAAATGTCTTCTTCAGAACTATTATTTATGAGGTTTAAAGTGCTTTAATTTCTTTTATTTTGGGAGGGTTCATATTTCCTTGCTCTAAATTCTGTAGCTTTTTTAGGAATTAAATGACTTTAGTCTTTTAAGCTTCAATGTATTTGGAAAAGAGGAAAATGTTTCAGCCATGGTAATCCCCCCTGCCATGCTGTATTTATCTCCCACTAGGTACCCAAATGCTTCCTCCTCTTCTCAGGCAGATAATTGCAGTGGGGTTGCAACCAGAGAGAACTGAGCTGGCACTAAGCAATGGATATAAAAAGAAGTGTTGCCTGTTGGAAGTAAATAGAATCTGAGACTATAATCTCTGCCCTCGTTTCTCTTTGAAGACATAAATACCCAGAGAAATGCTTTGTATGCATATAGAAATTTGTATTCCATCACGCATAGTTTTGAACTTGTCTTAGTTTCCAGGTGTCCTCTGATTTCAGTTTTTTGAAAACCACATTGTTTTCTCTAAACATGGATTGTGTTGCCGTCAAGATCCTTTGTGTTTTTAAATATAATAATGTTTCATTACCTGTTTCTCCAATAGAGTTCGTCTGGAGATTTAATGATCAGAAACATTCAACTGAAACACAGTGGGAAGTATGTGTGTATGGTACAGACAGGGGTGGACAGTGTTTCATCAGCAGCTGAGCTCATAGTGAGAGGTAAGCAGTAATACTGCCTATATTGCCTAATTTAATGCTTTCCATGATCGTTGCTAACTAGAGGAAAGCCATGGTGAGATACTATGCAAAATGCAAGGCATACTATTGAGGTTATCCTGACACCCATAAGCCAGAAGATGTGACAATAAGAATGTGTTAATTCAAAGAATGAAAACTTCAAGTGTGCCCTTCGAATATGTTTTGCTGTAATTGGCATTGCACAGCTACGTCCAAGCCAATATGCTTCTGAACATTTCAGAGCACATGTATTTAAGAGGAAAGTGAATGTCCCACATGTGTGTCTGCCTCCAAAAGAATAGGTATTATCCAAAGCAATGGGAAAATTCACCAGCCTGAGTTGCCATCTAGGGTACTGGGTAACCGCTAGGTTGAAAAACAAATGTCCAAAGCATATCACAGTATAAGAAAACACATCCAGGTAGCAAGCCACATTGTGCTTCACAGAAAGGCATTCCACCCAAAGTAGATGGTACTGAATTTGGAAAGGTGCAGAAAATGCTGAATTTAGAATGGTACTGGGATACTACTGAATACTTCAGTGAGTATGGGCCACCTGCAGTTATATGGTATTATGAATCATAGTTTCCTATCCAGATCTCACAGCTAACAATGGGAATTGGGACAAAGTGGTAGTTTGGTTGCCAGTTAAATGGCCTTTTCCTTTAAGTGTTTTGGAAAGTGGGGTGAGTTGGAGGTGTTAAAAGTGATGGTGTAAGGCTCCTCACTTTGGTAGGGGAGGATGACTTTTATGGGATGCTGTTTGTGTTCTTGCCTCCTTTAGGTTCACCTGGACCACCAGAAAATGTGAAGGTAGATGAAATTACAGATACAACAGCCCAGCTCTCTTGGACAGAAGGCACAGACAGCCACAGCCCAGTTATATCCTATGCAGTCCAGGCTAGGACACCTTTCTCTGTGGGCTGGCAAACTGCTACAACAGGTAAAGTAGAGGGAGAAGCAGAAGGCAGCAACTTGGAGACATGCATACCAATTGCTCACTGGCACAGGCAGACTCTTACCTTCTGAACTGTTCCTTTATAGTACCTGAGGTCATTGATGGCAAGACACATACAGCTACTGTCGTGGAGTTAAACCCATGGGTAGAATATGAATTTCGGGTAGTAGCCAGTAACAAAATCGGAGGTGGAGAACCCAGTTTACCCTCAGAAAAAGTAAGGACTGAAGAGGCAGGTTAGTGTTTTGTTTTCTGAGTAATGGGCTAATGAATTTACCTGGGTGTATATTTCCATTAGCTTTGGTCTCACAGACACCAAGAGATCTGTCTTAATAACCCATTGTCATAATGATATGACATTTCTAATGGCAGACTTTGCCACATGGCATTTATCAAAAGAAACATGTAAGTGGTTCTGATACTGTATGGCATTTCAAGAGTTCCATCAGTAGCAGATGATCATTAGTGTGTGTTAAGTGAATATATTTTTGTCACTTAAGATTATAATTACTATTTGACATACTTACCCATTAGCAGGGGAAACATTGTTTTCATTTATAAAAAGTGCTGACAAATTGTTCTGATAATACCACTTGGAGATATGCTGCTGAGAAAAGTCAGTGTGCCACCACACTCAGCAAATGCACACAAGGCGACTTATGGGTAGTGTATTATGATTCCATAAGTGTTAGATTGAGAAATCATCACTTTAAGAACTTATATGAGGCAACTATGAACATGTGTCACAGAGATACCTTCAAAATTCTAAAATTATGCTTTCATCAAAACTCAAACCTGCCATTCCTTTCAAGAAGCACTCATGGGGACATTAAGACTTCCCTTTCCAGAATCACTAATATTAATTAAAATGAGTCATGAGATAAAGCAAATGCATCATTTTAAGCAATAAGCCTAAAGGAGAATGGAATATGTTTGCACATTTTTAATAATGCCCTTTTCCTCAGAAGAGCATACCTCTTGTTTGTTCCAGGTATTGTGGGAAACTGTTCTGGCTGTTATCTTCACTTGTTCACACAATGTGCATTTAGGGTCTATCCGACATGCATCCAGCAAACACAGCAGTGCATATTACAAAGGCCCTCCATAGAATTTATAGTCTACTTTTATCTTAGGATTTATAAACCAAAAGGTTCTCAGCATGAGTGAGAAAGCAGGTATATATGTGACTTTTATCAAAATACTTCCTAGCAAGACCAGAGGGTTCCAGTCTCTGTCACTCTATCCAAGAGCTTGTGCATGCTGAGACTTCCTTCTCAGTCTGGAAGGTCCATGCTAATTAGATTCCCTGTCAATCCTGGGAAATCACTTTTCTTCATATTTTTTCTGTTACCTTAGTGGCAAAGTAGCTTTCATTTGGGTTATATTTTTCTTACTGCTCAGAGATTTCTGATTCATTTATGATTTCATGTAAATAAAATTGTTCGATGACTATTCCAAAATGTTTCATAAATGCATGTGAATATAGGTAAGTTTGTTGATCTTACCAGTGAGATATAGAATTGCATATATAAACATGCACCAGTATAATATTTTATACTAAATATGTCTCCTTTCAAATATTACTATATGAAAGTAGGATTTTGTTTCTGTGTCTCTGACTCACACAGCTCCAGAAGTGGCACCTTCTGAGGTCAGCGGAGGAGGTGGAAGCCGATCTGAACTAGTAATAACCTGGGATGTAAGTGTTTGGGCAACATCTTTCCCACTATCCCACTATCAAAACCTCTCAGACGGTGCGTTGTACTGAAGTTGATGGTGATGATGATGGTGGCAGTGGTGGTCATGGTGGTGATAGTGGTGTTTTTGCTAGTAGTAGTAATGTATAAATACTGATGGCACTAATGCTTGTATTGGTATTGGTTTGGGTGATATCCTTTCTGGTGGTATTAATGCCAGTAGTACTGATAAGTATGCTGATGGTGATAAGACTAGTGCTGTTGCCAGTTTTAGTGTTCTTGTGCTGGTGGTAGGACTAGTGTTTGAATAGGGAGTAGTATGAAGCTGTTGATCATGTTGCAGATAGGGTTACTGTTGCTGCTGCTGATGGCACTAATGGTGCTAGTGTTTGGGGTATTGTTGGGTCTGGTGCTAGTAACAGTACAAGGACATGGTGCTGCCACTGATACTGGGAATGGCACTTATTATTGTGGGTGTGCTGATAATTCGTAGTGTCTATGACAGTCTTAGTGTTAGTGGCATTGTTGATACTTGTGCTCCTGTAAATTTTAGTGATACTGGTGGTACTGATGCTGAGTTGATAGTGGTGGTGATGTTGGTGTCATTAGTTCAGGTAATGTCCATAGCATTGGTTGTACTGGTGGTAGCTGTGGTAATAGTGCTAATGGTGGTGGTGGTGGTATTGACTGTAGCTATAATTGTTGTGCTGATTGTCATGGTGGCCATGCTCATAATTGTTCTAGGCATTAGTGATGATGCTTCTGGTAACTCTTGCAGTAATGTTGGTCACACTGACTCTGTTACTTGTAATACTGACATCATTGGTATTTCTGTGCTGGTATTGGTGTTAGTGGCAGTGGTGCCTGTAACAGCACTGATGGTAGTAGTGGTTGTCACATAGTTATGGGGATAGTACTGCTAGTGGCAATGTTGATAAAATTAGTGGTCCCAGTAATGTTACTTTTGGTAGTAGTACTCTTAGTGGTGATGGTGGTGGTGATTCCTGTGTTGCCAGTCCTGGTGATGGTACTTGTGGAAACAGCAGTGTCTCTAGTAGCCTAAGTCACAGTGTTTCTAGTGTTGATCTTATTGATGGTGTAAATGGTGGTAGGCCTGGTACTGATATCACCAATATTTCTGGAGCTGTGGATGATGCTTATAATGATACCAGTAATGGTGTTCACAGTGTTGCCAATGGCACTGTTTTTGGTGATATTAATGGCTGTACTGATATAACTAGCATTGTTGCCTGTGGTATTGGTGGTTCTGCTGGAACTGTCAGTACTACTTCTGGTGGGTTTGGTGATGTTGGTACTGTCAGGAGTAGTGTTGGTGCTGGTACTTCTGTAGAGCTAGTGGCACTGGTGATAATAGAAGGTCTAGGAATGTGGATGTGGGTCACTCAGGGTCCTCTTTCTGGTGCTCTTAAGAATAGATGCTGCTGATCCCAGCATGTCTAGCACTGATAGCAATGCTGGTGCATGATAGCAGAATGCCCTCAAGGAGTTATGCATTTAACTTTGGGGTTGTTGGTAGTAGTTGTAGTGGTGCTTATAACTGAGATAGTCGTAGTGCTGGTCCATGGTGCTACAGCTAATAGTGGTGGTGTTAGTCTTAGTGGCATTGATGCCTGTTATACTGCTCCTGACCCAGCTATATTCTATGCTAGTCACTTTTCCTCTCATTCATACATACAGTTTTCATTCCATACTTACAATGTGGTATCACTAAAAATAGGAAGGCAAGGAGGTAATAAAAAGTTTGATCAAAATCATGTGGTTTCTACATGCAGTACTTAAGATCAGGCCCTAACAGTTGACTCTGATATTACACAGGGCATTGTGTGCTTGGGTGTCTAGCCTCTTCCTAGCTATTCTCTTAGCCTCAGTTTATGTCACAATTAAGAAATATTGTAACAACAAAAGTAACATTTGAAATACACTAAGACTAAATTCTCTGTGAAATTTTCAGGTGTTGATTAATAAGTGAAGTGTAATTTTTCAATAGTGAAATATAAGTAGAGGTTTTTTTACATGTAGTTTTTCCTCCGGTCTGGTCCCCCTAAGAAGAACCATGAGGGTGGAGACAGGGGTGGAAGTGACCTGGGGAACTAGGTCTAAAGAGGAGCCTGGCTAGCTCAGTTGGTAGAGCTTGAGACTCTTAATCTTAGGGTCGTGGGTTTGAGCCCCACTTTAGGCACTTATGAGTAAGATATTCCTGCCATTCTTGTCCCAGTGCTGTGCCAGCCCCAAATAATACACAGAGATGTTGTATTAGATACTGTTATCCTGTTACTAGTATTTCTTATTGGCTAGGTCTGTCTTAAATATTATCCCATTTTATTAATCTAAGTATTTCCACATGGTCTCATCTTACCAGACAGAGGACCCAGAATTCTTCTCTCTCCATCCTCATTCTTGAATCTCCTCCCTACTACTTTCTCTCTCCTCCTTGTCTCCTAGTCCCACCTATCTTGCTTTCATATTGACCAACAGTGCTTTATTCATTAACCAATACGAGAAATATATTTACAGAATGATATCTCCCATCAGAGTTTTTAGTTAATCAGTGCAGCATTAAATTTTGTGCATTGTAGTCACTTCCTCTTTCCTCTCTTTTTTTTTTTTTGTAGTACTGAGTCATAATACTCAGGTATGACCTTTCCTATAAAATTAGCATTTATGGATTTGATTGTTTTTATTAAAATAGCAGGTATTCTTGAGTGAAAGTTTAACTTATTATAAAATCACATTTGGACTATGTGATATTCTAATATCTAAATTAAGTAAGGAAGATGCAAGTTCATTATCTGGATGCCTATGAATGAATGCCATGTGACTATCAAAAAGCAGCTCCACTGACTGTCTCATGGGTGATCTTCTCATTTTTAAAACACATCTGACTAATTCCATATAGATCGTTAATTAATAACATTCAAGTACACAGTGATATCTCAATGGTTTTTGCCCTGCCCTTATAAGTAAGAATGATTTAATATGTCTTTTCTTTGTAGCCAGTCCCTGAAGAACTACAGAATGGTGGAGGTTTTGGGTACGTGGTAGCTTTCCGGCCACTTGGGGTTACCACCTGGATCCAGACAGTGGTGACATCCCCAGATAACCCAAGATACGTCTTTAGGAATGAAAGCATTGTGCCTTTCTCACCATATGAAGTTAAAGTGGGTGTTTACAATAACAAAGGTGAAGGGCCCTTCAGCCCAGTGACAACAGTGTTCTCTGCTGAGGAAGGTATGGAAAGTTTACAGGCTTTAGTTCTATCCTAATCAATGCATTGCTTTAGAAAACATCTTGAACATGTTTTGTGACTTCAGAGTTACATATTTATTTTCAAAAGAGCAATCATCAAGGCAATTGATTACCAATGCAGATCATAACAGTGAACTGTACCTGACTAGAAATGTTAAGTCTCAATGGATAGTCACAGAGCATAATGATCAGTTAAAACTGGCACTCTAATCCTGAGTTTCATCTTTTGAACCATGGTATATTGTCACCTACCAAAGTTCATTTTTCTTCTTGGTGTTAAAGTTAAGCAACCCTTCAAACTACCCTGACACAGAGCTGTAAACAGTATTTCCTATGGCCTCAGCAAAGGGCAGAGGCATAATGAGAACCAGGAGTTTGATATTTAAGAGATGTAGAGTGTGTATCTTTAAGGATGACCCCCAACTGTTATAGACTTAGAACCTGCACAGTCATTCTGACTTTCTTGAATACCTCCTCAAGAAATTGAGACATAATATTTTCTTTCAAGCCCTCTTTAGAAAATGATACTGAAGTTAGGAAAATCAAGGTAAATAGACATTTGAGGTTTTGACAACTGAATGCTAGCCCCGTTATCAAGTTCTATCACATAACACAGTATATGAAGTACCCAACATCTGCCAGGCATTGCCATTTTGAATTTCAAGGTAAATATTGAAGCATGGGTTCAATTATTAGTCTTCGTTTAGAAATGAGCAAATGGAAGATTGATGAAAGATATGAATGGATTTGCTAAACTATATGTATTAAATGAAAAAACCAATTTCATCCAGAGAACTTTGGCTTTAACCATTCTGAACTAAGGAACTATGATAGCATGTTGTATCCCCTACCTATCAGACTTGGTAATGAATAATAAAACATGGTTCAAAGTTGGTAATAATAATAATAATAATAATAATAATAATAATAATAATAATAATAAATATAGTCAGTTTAACCAAGATTTCCCACGTCTAGAAATAAAAATTGTAAGAATATTTTCAAAAGAGAGATCCTAATGTTTATAACCAGACCCATATTCCAGTAACTACCAGACTTAAAAGGGTAGATCAGGATGTAGGAAGTAATGAACCAAGAAGTTTTCAGATACTGCCTACCCATCCACCTAAGACCTGGGTATTGGTGGTGAGAGGAAAAAATATTCATAGCTTTATGCACATTCTTGTCTTGGTCTCCTCCCCTCTGTTGTCATTGTTTCTGTATCATTTGCAACAAGATGCATACTACAAATATGTTACAGCACCCTAGTGAGACAAAGTAAAATATAATTAGTGAATGCCCAAAGAACCACAATGCAAGGGGCTCAGAAAATGCTCTGATGTGCTGAACTGCCAGTGCTGGATTGGTTGTTTCTAAGCACTGCTCTCTCTCTACCCCAATATGAGAGTCTCTGGATAGAGAACCCACTGTGCCCATCCTTAAAACCTGATTGATTCTATTTCAGCCACATGTAGACATGTCCTAGGCTCAGAACCATTTAATTTAGAAATGGATGTGGAAGAGGAGAAACGTCTGCTAAGAACCAGTATTCAGAGAAAAGCAAATCTCTGTGAATCCCATAAAGCCCGGGAATATTTGTTACAAAGAGGATTTCCTGTGTGATACCATGGACAAGTCTACTCCCTCTCTGGACAGCATTTGCCATCTATCCATTTAAATCTCTATTTCCTTTGCACATAAACTAAAAATGATACTCACTAGGTATTTTGAGTCAATGACATTGACTTGACCTTGACCTTTGTTTGACATGATAAAATGTCAGTAGCATTTGTAGGTACAGACATTCCTGGTGTGGGGTGGAGGAGAGGGAAACAAAGACAGGATGGAGAGAATAAAGGGGCAGATTCAGAAAAGGAAGACACAAAATAGTAAGTGCAAAGGGTGAAATATAGGTTGCTATGACAGGTTGGCAATGAAAAACTAATGACTATGAAATCACCTTTTGCTAAGCACAAAGAGTAGGATCTATATTTTCAGGATATCAAATGGTTTCAAATACTTTTACAGAATACTATGAGCTCTTCATCTGATCAATGTTTGTATTGTTATTATTAAAAGAGTTTTGACCAGATATGGTGGTACATTCTGACAATTGCTGTTCCCTAGAATCAAGGCAGAATGATTTTTGGGAGTTCTAGTCTAGCCTAGACCACATGAAAAGTGCCAGACCAGCTAGGACTACATGCCAGTGCCCTGTCTCAAAAATTTAAATTGAAAAATTTTAAATTTAGGATTTCAGATAATTTTTCAATTCAATGGCCAACATTATCATTGTATTCCAATTTCTGTTTCTGAATAGAACCTACAGTAGCCCCATCACATATCTCTGCCCAAAGCCTGTCTGCCTCAGAAATTGAAGTTTCATGGAGCACAATTCCCTGGAAGTTGAGCAATGGACATTTACTTGGTTATGAGGTAAATGATTTAGAATTAATGCTTATTTGCATGTTGCTATACTGTTGCTATACTATGTTTCATTTCAAATTCTTAACATTAACATCTTAGATAAATATTTTCTTACTGGCAAGCACATTGTCCCATCTGATTATTTAACTCAGCCAGGTAGATGAAAATAATCAGCTGGGTGGAGAAGGTTCATAAAATAAATATGAAGGAAATTCATGTAATCCAAACCTTCTATGTGGATTTTCTAAAATAGTAAGAATGAGATTGAACTACATTACCAAGTATATCTATCATCTTGAAAACATATTCCCCAGGTTTTTTGCCTATTCTCTTGGTGTTCTTGTTGCACTGTGATATTCTCTTCCAGTCTCTAGCATATTTAACTGTCTATGACATAACTCTAAATTGCAGTGATCTCTGTATTTTGTGAAATAAGAAGAAATATTTAAAGAGAGGATATCTTTAGATCAAATAAAATGAAAGCCAAAATAAGTCAGCAAGACAACAAATGTTTGAGTGGAAAAGGACATGCCACTTTGATATGGTCCACAAGTATAGACAGCTTAACCAAGAAATTAAAGGGAAAGTAAATGAACAAGGAAGGGGTATAAACATTTCCCACTGAGAATGAATGGTGTAGACATCACTAAAGGTGATCCATCAGAGAAGGATGATTTCAGGATGGCCTAAAAGGGGTATCTCACACATGGTGCTGAATGATAAAATGAACCAATGTTTGGTAAAGAGCAGTGGAGCTAAGAACCAGAAAAATGGTAATGCCTATGTTAAGATTTACTTAACAACATAATTATTGGAATGATAGTTGTGATTTAAGCTTTACAAATGTTTATTTTCTTAGGAACCTCCGTATCTTACTTAGGTTTTCTATTACTGTAATAAAACACTATGTCCCAAAGGAACTTATGGAGGAAAGGGTTTGTTTCACCTTATAATTCTCGATCCACCCTCTGTTACTGATGGAAGTCAGGACAGGAACCAGGAAGCAGAAACAAAAGCATAAGCTATGGAAGAACATCACTTATTGGCTTTCTTCTCATTGCTTGCTAAGCTTGCTTTCTTATGTAATTCACCACAACATGAAGAAGGGATGATAACTCCCACAGTGATCTTGGCCCTCCTGTATCAATCATTAGTAGAGAAAATGTCCTACAGATTTTCCTAAGGCAATATGATGGAATTATTTCATTACTTGAGATGCCTCTTCTCTGACAACTCTAGCTTGTGTCAAGTTGACAACAAAACAAAACAACCAGCACACTTACCCTATGAGCAAACAGGCAATTTAGACAGGCTCACATGGGCATGCTATCTCAACACAGCTGTTTTCCCTTCTACTTTTCAACCCAACCACAGGTTTGTGTCCCAGGGTGGTCACTTGATCCTAGGCAACTGGTCTATAAAAATTCCATCACAGTGGGGTTCTTATTTGACATATTTAAGTTAGACATTATACCCATCAAGGTACAGTGTCAATTTCATTACTTCATATTCTGCAAGCTACCTCTCCAGGCATGCCGCTCAGAGCTAGTAAGGTGAGAGGGAACAAATATACTCCTGTGTTACACTGAAGGAGAAAGCAAGCAAGAGCTTATAGAACTTTAGAAAGAACAAACAGAAGAGAGTTGAGATTCTTTTCCACTTTACCCGCCTTCTCATTAAAGTCTCTTTGTATTTGATCAGCTCTGAGTGTTTCCATCTCTTGTAACCAAACAAGGCTTGACTTAAATAAATATTAACAAGTGAATTAGAGAAAGGACAGGCAGAAGCGCAGTGATGCTCATGTATAGGTTGTGGGCCAGTTTCCCAGAATTACCAGGGGTTCAGTAAACATGAGCTCTGAAAACTCACCTTAAAAGCACTGGATGAAAAAAATGTAGGAAATGTACATGTTTTAGTAAGTATTAACAAGGGGACAGCTTTTCTGTTTAAGCCTAAGAAAATTGGTTTTGATAGAGAGAAACCAAATCTGAAAATAAAAACAGAGATACTTGTTTAATAAGGAAAGGGAGATGGAGGGTAAAGAGTGTGAAACACCATAAAAATACAGCAGGAATAGGACCAGCCTCTGAAAGGAGGCCAGATAGAGTAGAATGTAAGAATCCAAGCTTCTGAGTTTGGAAGTGGATGTATGGAGTGGTCCTCTCAAAGGTTAAAGGGCTGATTGTGTCAATGACAGTGAGGCTATGTGGGCTGCAAGTAAGAGCACAGTTGGAAAACAATAGAGGTAAAGCCAGTCCCGGCTGTATGAGCAGTTTCATAAGCTTTGTGTTTTCAGGAAGTTAAACAAGGTAACATGTGGAAGCTATTTTTTTTATAACATATGGCTCATGAAAATAAAAAGCCTGTTGGGAACTAGGTCTAAGGAGACTATTTGAGATGTTTATTTGCCAATTTTGTTCCAGTAAATGTTCTCAAGCAGACACTGAGTCCTAAGCTTTATTCTTTAAAGGGAGCTTGAATAAATCCAGGAAGAATGGAGTCACCTGGTCTGATAACTACTTGCCTTCCCAGCATTCTTTCTATTATATAAAAAATTTCAGGTAGATGATTCTATGTGTCTTAGAGGATGCTGAGAAAAAAATATGGACAATTTTGGATCTTTATGGGATACATTTCTTTTAAAGTCCCAAGCAGAGCTCAAGTTAGTTCATGTCAAGACCACAGAAGGGTGCAGCTGTGCTAAGGCATTCAGTACTGATTTCTCATTCACCTAGAATTGCCCCACACTGCTGCAACTAAAGTGATAAGACCAAATGTCATAAAAACTGAGGAGTCCCAGCTTACATCTTCAGAGTGTTGGTTGTTAGAAACTGTTAGCACACGACATTTACATGGTGTGTGTAGGGGGGGGTGCATGACTCGGACTGCCATCATGATTGTGGTTGTAGAAGCCTCAAGTTGATGTTGGATGTCTTCCTGTGTTTCTTTCCACCTTCTATTTTTGAAAAGGATTTCCCACTGAACCTAGAGTTTATCTTTTCAGAAAGACTAGCTGACCAGTAATCCCCAGGTATCCACTTGTTTATGCTCTCTAACATGGGAGTTTAATCATACAACAATTATGAACTGGAGAAATGATAGCCACCAGAGCTGCACTGGCTCTTTTAATTGGATTCTGGGGATTGAACTAAGTAGGACACACGAGCTTTGCACTGACTGCACCGTTTCCTCTGCCCTGGTTTTTTAATATATAAATTTAGCTGTCGAAGAGTCATTCAGAAAAAGAATTGAAAATTGAAATTTATTGGAAATAGATTTCATGTCAGAGAAAGCACGTGAGCCTGTGGTTGACAGAAAATCAAAGATCCCTAGCAGAAGACACCATAGCCTCTAGTAGAGGTTATAGCATTATCATGCAGTGAGATCTTCCTGGGTGAGAGGATAGGCCCCATAGACAACAGAGAACTTCCTTTAGTTGCTTGTTCCTGTTTTCCAGATTCTCAGGGTAATATGAAAAGAGATTATTACATTAATGCAGTTTATATATTTCTGTTTTGGGAATGAGCTTCAGCACTTCCTCAAAGCTTTCTGAGGGTCATTTAAAATAGGGATATACTAGCCAATAACTCACAGACTTGTTTGAGAATTAAATGAAAGGAAGATCCTTGCCCATCCTTAATACATGGGAAAGTGCTTAGTCTTACTGCAACTTGATATGCCACATTTTCTTGTTTCCTTGATACTCATGGGAGACCTGCCCTTTCCTGAACAGAAATGGTGGGGGAGTGGATTGGGAGAGTGAGAACATAGGTGGTGGTGGTGGGAGGAAGGGGCTGGGGAGGAGGGGAGGGAGGGGATATTGAGGCCAGGATGTGAAATAAATTTATTTTTAAAAAGGAAGAAAACTTACAGTTTCCAATTTCTGTTTTAAATGTTGGCCTTGGGATTCCAATTTCACTGAAAAAAGGAAATAAAATAAGTCTACTGTAAAACAAGTCTATGACCCCAGAGCTGTCCCTCTTACTGGTAGGACAGGGGGCAAGGGTTTACAAGAACAGTGATAATGGGACTTTGTTTATAAACTTTTGGGTTGGGATGTATTTGCATTTTGCCTGTTTGGTCCAAAGTAATAAACAGGATCTTCAAACGTAGCAATACAGTGTGTGCAAAAGATGACATGATTGAAAATGCATTCTACAAATATGTGTTATGCACAAAGAAAAAGAAAGTGAGCTAAGAGATCTATGAACTGGTGGGAGAAATGTTAAGAATTCACTTATGTAATTCTAACGTGATAAAAATATACCTTCTTAGTTTCAGCAATTATTTCAAATTTAACCTGGAAGTATAAATGACTTAGCAGAGTAATTAATTATCAGTCATGTGGCTGAGTTTGTGGGCTGCAGTTTTCCAAGTTTGGCTTTGAACTTGTTAATACCTCCTGCCTCTCTCTCATATCAGTGAGGGCTGATCACAGCCCATGTGGCAAGCTGTGTACACATTGTCATTAGCATCGAGACTAATTTTCTTTTTGATTTGACCAAGCATTAGTTGAGAAGCTCATTTCCCTGGGCTCCAATTACTTTATCTACTAAGCAGTTATACTTGGGCTCATGTTTTTCCTGGTGCCCTTTTGAATACCAGCAAGAGAGATAGACATGATCAAGAAGAGGCAGAAGCCTATAGGTATATGGAGATTGGGTGCCTGAGAAGAGATCACACAGTTCTTACATGATATAAATTGATAACTTCTTCTTCTCCTCCTCCTCCTCCTCCTCTTCTTCCTTCTTATTCTTCATCCTCCTCCTCTTTCTATTACTCTTCCTCACCTTCATCCCTCCTTTCAAACATTTTAATTTGTAAAAAAAATACCTTGACAATACCATACATGTATATAATGCATGCTGATTACTCTTACCTCCATCACTCTTTTATCTCCCTCCCACCCCATGAACCACATTCTCCTCCATATAAATCCCTGTTCCACATCATATCTCCCTTCTTTTGTGACCTATTGAGTTTAACCAGAGCCATCTGTGTGAGCATAGGCATGAACTATCCATTGCAGCCTGGTGGGCTAGCAATAAGAACTATCACTCCAGGAAGAGTAAAGAGAGGGATAAGGGACACATATGTAGCCCCATTCATGACTGACTATTGATAACAAACCTAGTCTTGTGAAAGCCCATTACAGATGACTCCAACACTTGTCCATGATTAAAATGGTTGTTTTGGGGGCTGAGCACTCTAAACTCACATATTCTTAGGACCTTTAGCAATCATGAGTCTCTGTATTCACCATGATCCACTGCAAAGAACAATTTCTCTGATCAAAGATGAGAGTAGTATTTTCCTGTGTGTGTATAGGTATTAGATAATCTACTAGAGCATGGGTAGCCTCATTCAAGTGCCATACCCTGACAATTGACTCTCTTTCAGTCAGCAGCTCTCAATTACCAAAGCTCTTCAGCTAGGGTAGAGGCATTGCAAGCCCCATCCACTGCACTGAATTTCTGCAGGTCTTGTACATCCAGTCACAGCACTGTCAGTTCATACCATTTACAATAACTTATTGTACGTGTGTGTGTGTGTGTGTGTGTGTGTGTGTGTGTGTGTGTGTGTGTTATGTATGTAGAACTAGAAGAAAAATTTTTATTGTAGAGAGAGATGATAAGCAGATACCAATTTCTCTGTTTTCAGCAATGTACCAATGTATGAAGTATACAGACACTAAAATACCACACTTTATGTCATTAATTTTGCCTTAGTATATTTTCCTGTTGCTATGATATACTACCTCAACCAAAACAACTCAGGGACAAAGGGTTTCTTTCAGCTCAGAGTTGTAAGTTCTAGTCCAACCTGGCAAGGAAACCATAGCAGCTAGCCACATATGTCCACAATAAGGAGCAGAGAGCAATGTGTTTCTGCGGTTTCCTTCCCATTTATCCATTCTAGAACCCTAGACAGAGAACGGTGCCACCCACAGTTGGGTGGGTCTTCCTCCTCAATTTAAATGCAATCATGATAAAATCCCTAGAGGCCTTTCTGCCATGTAATTATATATTCTGTCAAATTAACAGTCTGTATTAACCATCACAAGTATGTATAATTCATACATGTTAATTTTAAAAAATATGTAAGCCCACTAATTTTTCTCTGTGTGAAATAAACCTATACATATGAACTAGCTCAACGTGACATATTTAGGGAGAACCTGATAGATTCTTTTTTAAAGTTTGACAGAGGAATACAACATAAAAGAATGTCTTACTATGACTCCTTGATGTCTTCATCCAGCCCTCTGTTCTAAACAGCTGTACAGAGTGTATTTAGTCCCTAACATTTCATTAAATATTTGAGTACCGTCTCTGAGAGAATGAAGCAAAGGCATGTGCCATTATGCTCATTCCTTGTGACTGCGAATTCACATAGGCAACTGAACCTAGGAAATTGGACACAGACCACTGAGACATATTTATATGATGCAATCTAGGCAAATTTCATTTAGTAAGTGCGGATTTTAAGAGCGGGAGAAAGACTGTTCTGCAGTAGAGGCTGTTGCAGTGCCCCTCTGCAGGGGTGGAAAGTAATGGGAACTCTTGTGCAGGCTTGGCTTTCAGCCATGTAACTGTAAGCACAGCTCTTGCTTCCCAGGTGGACTGTGGTTTTGCTAGACACCCTGTCCAAATGATGTCCAATGAGAAGACAGCAGGAAACGAGCCAGATTGATATGTGCTGTTGTTCCACATGACTCTCCCAGGGCCAAGAACAGATTGGCCATGAGTAAAAGATAAATGTGGACTTTTTTTCCTACAATATATCAATGCATTTTTTCATGCCTTCCGTTTATTTCAATGTGTTCAGTGTAACAGCTATGTTAAAATGTCCATCCTTTTGAAAATCTCTAAGTATGCACATAACCACTTCCATCTGTTTAAAAAAGTGTTCTTGATTTAATACCTGTTCTTTAGTGGCTAAGCAAGGCACCATTTTTCAGTACAGCATCTTTATGTACTGCATTTCAGTTATAGCTAAATTAACTGAAATCTCTGCTATGGTGATAATAAAGAGGCCTCGCAGCAGGAGTATTACTTTGGGGGTAGCTAAATTACTTGCAGGAATAGAGATAACATTCGTAATCCTGACGTTCTTCCAGTTTGTTTCTGTTTATTTACCCAGATTAAATTGTATTGACTGGCAAAATGGTTTTATGATTCAAAAGGAAAGCAAAGCAAACTTGCATTATCTCATCAGCACATTAAGGCAATGCAGTTTTGTAGATACTCAGGCAGTTGGAATTTAATACCCAGCTTGGTGAAGGAAAGGGGGATTATTCTTAAATGGTGTTGGGCCAGGTCATCTCACAGTTCAACCATGTTTTGTTCCAAGGTCTCAGGGGAATTCTCAAACCATGGATAAGTTTCTTTTATAAATGATACACATGAAAGATTACCAGTAGCTAATAATAAAAGAGAACACATATGACAGTTATACAAATGTCCTCTCTCTTCCATAAAATATCTCATTCTATAGAAGTTGCAAGAAGCTTGTGGTCTATTGAGGTTAACTGAAAATATAGGAAATGAGACTTTGTTTAAGGAGGGGACTTGCTCAATAATAGAGCTCTGAGAACAAATAAATCATTTCCTCTGGTGTGAGACTGCCCTTAGCAATGAAGTACATGCATCAAATATGTGAACATGCGCATGCACACGCACGCACACACACACACACACTCACACACACACACTGCTTCCTCTCTAGATAACCAGGGAGCAATGGCTCACTACCATTTCAGAGGCAAACCACCAGACCTACCAAGTGTCCGGCTATGGAAAGTAGCTGAGAAGCACAGCTGACCCCTCATCACCTCCTTTCATATGGTTTTCCATGTAATTTTCCCCACAGTAAACTCTGTGTGGATTTACAAGATGAAGGTGCCTTCATCCATCAAGCTCTGTAACGTCGTATTCATGTGTCTTTGGATGTTGATTTTTTTCCCAGTCCCTTTTTCAGGACTCCAGTTAGTACTACATAGCCAATCTTCCATGTCTCCAATCTTCACTTTCATAATGTTTTTTGTTTCTCTGGCCATGATCTGGAATAATGTAAATGCTTCCACTGTGCTTCTTCAGCTCCATTCTTATCAATGGTTTAATTTTTTAATACTTTTTCTCTTCAGTTCTGCCTGCTACTTTTCAAATTTAGCTGACTTTATTTTTATTCTTGCATAATGAATTTATCCCCTTTGCCATATACTTGGGTATTTTAAAGATGATGACTTTTTAGTCTACTTTAGCAGGCTAGCAGCTAATATCCCACCTGTGACTCTTGGTACAATTCCTCATTTACAACTCTTAAATTTCTGCTCCTTTTTTAAATAGAACTTTCCTTCATGGTCTCCCAACTTCATAGCAATTCTTTTTTGGCACACATTTTCAAAGTGTTCCCTTACTGTAGACACTTTTCTCTTCACATCTCCTTGTTTAAGTGGCGCCTTTAAACCTTACATTAGCAAGAAGATTTTATATTCTCTCAGTGGGAACCCTGACACTATTTGAATCTTGAACATTACCCAAGGAAAATGGATTAATGCAGAATTACTTAGCAGCTGGGCCTGCTGACACAGCTGACTTGGGGAGCTAACTGAGGAGGATTACTAGTTCGAGGCCATCCTGAGTTGCACAATGAACTGACTTTGAGGACATAAAGGTAGAAATGGCCCTGCCCCTTGCTCCTAGCTGTAAGGGTAAACTATCAAGGGCAATAGTGGAGATCTCACTGTGGTGGTTTGGGCCTCTTTTTAATTTTCAGAGTCTCATTAACTCAGCTCTCTCACACCTATACCTTCAGGGTTAAACTCTACTGTGTTGCCCAGGAAGGAGCAGGGGGCACTCTCCCGAATGGTGAAGACAAGGCAGACGAGGTAGGCTGACCAAGCCTGCAGCTACCCAGGCCCAGACCCAGGGAACCATCCACCCCATCTGTGATTTGCTAGAGCACATGAAGGGTCTGGTCCTGCAGACCCAAGACAGGGTCTCCATAACACAGGGAAACAGCCGTATAACCAAGAGGAGTCCCAATGAGGGCATGGCATCAATAGTGAAACAGAAACCAGAGGCCTCAAGCCAGACCAATGACTTTTGAAGTGAACACTTGTACATAAAGATATATAGATAAAGAGAGTTACTGTGTGACTCACAGTGCCACACTACAGCTTCCATGACAAGATTGTTTTCATTTTTTTTCTTAAAAATTATTTATTTATTTTTATGGGTGGTTACAAGGACAGAGGGTAGGAGAAGAAACAGGAAATTAAAGGGATGGAGATACATGATGAAAAAGATACAAAGAATAAATAAAAATAAAGTAAAAAAGGGGTACAAAGATAAGTATAGCCTAGGTAGATCCCTTATATGTACAAGACCCTAAGTTCTAATCCCTAGCTCGACAACAAACAACCAAAGAAAAATGTATTTTTATTACAGAACATAGAGTACTTACAGAAAAATTACTTATAAGAAAATTCCATCTCATTTTATTTTTAGATTCTGGTTATTTGTATATTTATTCACCTCTTTACAGCTATCTAAGAAGATTGTCACTCTTCATTGAGTGAGTAGTATTATGTCCAAATTTGGCACACATTTTCTGTCTAAATGTTTCTAATACTTATCATCAACTACAATCTAAAAATAAATCTCTCCAATCCTCAGAGATGAGTTATAGTAATTTAACATGTATTGTTCACAGGAACTTTCAAGCACTCTCTATAAATTGGTTTATAAAAGTAGACTTCACATGTCAATTGTGAATTATTTTTACTTCTTCTTTACATCAGTCTCCCAAGGCATATTTTTTAGGCAGCTTACACTGAATTAATTTGATATCTCAAAACAATGACTCATAGATTAGAAACTAACAAGAGACCAGAAGTTAAACAGGATCTTGATTGAGTTACCAAACCACTCCATCCCTCTCCTGCATCATGTGTTAAGTGAGGATTATTATAACATAGATTTATGTGACACATTCCCTAACCTGTGTTATATACCAGGCCACAAAACTTTCCAGCTGTCTATAACATTTTGTTATGATTATTGATTAGATGTCATTTATAGAAAATAGCTAGACAGTGTCCTCCAGGCAGGTCATCTACACTTCACAGTACATACAGTGTTTGGTATTGGTGATATAAGATTTATAAAAGATGTTGGTGTCTGTTAACACTTTGCTTATCAGTGACTTTATAAAGTAACTCATATTTAGCTCAGTTCTAAAGATTTGGGTTCAGATACCCCAGCTGAGGTTCTCTTGAAAATGCACAAAAATAACATCAAAACAGCATGTATATGGGTAGAAGGGCCTCATAACACAGTGGGAAAGAGAATGCTGTTTAGTTTGGTAATTTAGGAGTATTATTGTAAAAACATGAGATTTCTATTGTGTTATTATTTTTTAAGAAATAAATTTATAGATGTTCATTTGAAAAAATATAGTAATAGAGTAATTTCTGATATCTTTTTGCTCAGAGGGCTAAAACCAATATCCTATCTAACTAGTCAGCATGATTTGTTTGATTTAGAAAGTATTGTATAGTGAATTTTAAAACTGATCAATATTACTCAACAATTAGAGTTCTGCTCTTTAAATGTTTTACTTTTCATCATGCACCAAACTCTAGCATAGGCTAGGCTTGGACTTGCTGTGTAGTCAAGGATATCCTTGAGTACTGAGCATCCTGCCTCTAGCTTCAGAGTGCTGGTATTGAAGAGATGAGTCAACACACCCTGTGGTGCTGGGCATTGAACCTAGGGTTCTGTGTGTGAAAATTCTAGCATCTGATCTACCACAGCTATAAACACCATTTAGGCAGAGCTAGTGTATGCATCCGGAGATAGCCTGGTCCTCAAATTGTTCATTGTCTTCAGGTTGTGAGTATAGAGATCTGTTGCTAATTGTGTTGTATTCAATTAAAGATAGGTGTTGGGTTTACAAATTATTTAACTTCGTTGTTTACATTAAATGATCCAATGTTAGTAACTATTCTTATTCCTACCCACCATGGGGTTGTATTTTGCATAGGCTTTTTATTTGTGTGTTTGTTATTGATGATTTGTTTTTACTTCATGAAGAATCTGAACTTATATGCAAAGAAAGGAGCTTTTTATCACACAAATAGAAAGCATTTAGTACATATATTTTATTTGTGTGTGAGTGTCTGTGTGTGTGTGTGTGTGTGTGTGTGTGTGTGTATGTGTGTGTGTGTGTCTGAGTATGTGTGACGCCTGTAGAGAACAGAGGTCAATATCTATTATCTTCCTCAATGACTTTTCTGCCTCACATTTTCAGAAAGGGTCCCATCCTCCCTGATTGGCTTAGACCTACTGACCAGCAAGCCCCAGGAGTCTTCTTCTCTATGAACCCCAGAACTCAGATTACAGGTGCTTGTCATCAGTACTTACCATGAGTGCTAAGAATAGGAACTGCATTGATCCTACTAGTGCAGCAAGCATTTTACCAACTGTCCACATGATTTTACATCCCTTTCTGCTGAATATCATCACTGGTTTATCTCTGTTATCTGTATAGCATTAATGTCCATTCCTGTTTAATAAATCCAAAACCATTTTAGCATATCCCAGAATAGCAAGACCTGTGTGACTGACATATTTTAACATGCTTATACTTAAAATAGCAGCTTTGCCTACTTCCTGCTTTCTGCTTCATGCCTGCATGCACAGGTAGACTTGGTGACATTTGGGAATTGCTGTGGGATATTCCAGTGGTCAGTCTCCTTTCTCAGATTTTTTTCCCAACCCCCCACTTTCTCCCAAGAAGGAATCTCTACTTTCCCATGGAGTTTATTCATACTTCATGAATACAGTCCAGCATTGCAGATCTGAACTTGGGCTATGCTGGTAAAGGATGGGAATTCAAACAGCATGTTTATGGTTCAGGATGTCAGTTTTCTACTCTGCATTCCCACTTGCATCCTGCACTTGACTGTACACACATCCTGAATGTCTCTGCTTCATTTGTTTATATGACTATTATCCAACTCTTCTTCATTCCATTTTCTGTATACCAACAGCTGTGACAAGGTTGAGTGCAGCACCTGGCACACAGTGGGTCTCCTGGGAATGCTGGTGGAATAAACAAGAAAATGCATCACAGCACCAATGCTAATGAAAATGACTGAATTTTGAAAAAGGCAGTATTTGGTCCAGCTGTTTGCATGTTTTGTATCTATTGTCCACCAGGTGCAGTACTGGAACAATGGAGAAGAGGAAGAAGAATCATCCAGCAAAATGAAAGTGGCAGGAAATCAGACATCAGCTGTGCTCCGGGGCCTGAAGAGCAACCTGGCATATTACACAGCAGTCCGGGCTTACAACAGTGCAGGCTCTGGTCCCTTCAGTGCCACAGTTAATGCAACCACCAAGAAAACTCGTAAGTAGACCCCATTTTTCCACTTTCAGAATGTGAAGAAAAAGACTCTGTGGTGTCAGTGATGGCCTCCTATATCACCTGAATGGATAGCTTGTCATTGACCCCACTGAGTGATGAAACCCAGAGGCTAGCACAATGCTACTCTCATAATAATGTCCCTAAGTCTTTGAGTAGAGCCTGCCTTTGAACATAAATGCACATTGTTGAAAAAATGCGCTTCTGGGTCTTAAGTCCATCCATTCTTCTTTGCAAGAGTGGTAGGCTTTGTTGGGTCCACCATCATAGTCGTTAGCTCTCTGAACCTTGTGGTAATCATAAGTAACTAGAAGCTGATGTCAACGCCATGGAGCCTGCTTTTAAGCCTTTCTTTCTCACATTCTGTAAAAGATTTCATAATCAATTAAGGAGTTATAATAATCCGACAGTGTGGTACACTAAAAATTCTAACAAGCAATGCCATCGTTGCCGTCCAAGGTGAGTCTGTGGTACCTATGTATTCACAGTTTAGCTCAGGAGCTGTGATGATGTTATAATTGGATTAGTCATCAAGAAAGTCAGTTATTTGCATTTGGTTACTTTCTCATAGCACATACACACTCAAGTTTGAACTGTTGCTGTTATTGTCATAGTGATCATAGTTAAAAATGGCTGAGTAAATTTATCTTCCAAAGACTTGATGATCATTCCCTTCTGATTTCAATTCTAAAAGTGAGGAAAATTAGGTAAATGGGGTTAAGTTCCTTGAGCACACTGGTACTTTGATTTGTTCACCATTGTTTTCTTGATTTAATTTCAAATTTTACTTCAGTTGATCTCTGTGTTTCACTAAGTTTATACAGAAATGAGATGATTCTTGTTCTTGGCTGGCATTTTAACCATTTATTTGCAGATTACCATGTCCAAATTTGTTTGAAAGCATACACTTATTGCCTAAACTGCTAAAAATGCTGGTAATACACAGATGAATATTATAAGCAAGTGGTATTATAATACTGGTAACTTAAAGTACACATGAAGTGTAATCTTAATACTTAAGATGTTAATTAACCACTGTCATTGGATGGAGGAAGTTTGTATGTTTATCCTTGCATTATTCATAAAAAGAAATAGTGTGGCTAGCTACTTATTAGCATAATGAACACTGCAGAGGAACAGTGTAGCAACAAAGCCATTTATTCTCTTCCATCGCATCCATTTGTAAGCAACCCACTAATGTGAGTATTTTACATTTTCCTTGCCTAATTACTAGGGAAAGTGTGGTCCATCTCATATGAATAACACACAGAACAAGAGTGTGCTATTTGAAAATACATAAACTGAAAAATGATCTGCATTTATAACTTGTCAGTAAAGATACTTGTTCTCTTGATAATAATTCAGTATTACTAAAGCTTAAGTATTCCTCATTAGTCACATGTGCAAAGCCAGCATCAATCAAAAACACTGATTGCAAAAACACATTTAAGCAAGTTTAGTTCAAATATACATTTGCGCAACCTCTAACTTAATAATCAATGTGTTTGCTTACTAGGAAACTCTTAAAAGACAACACTACGGTTTAGCAAGATTGCTCAGTTGGTGAAAGGTCTTGTCTCTGACCTTGAAAAGCTAAGTTTCGTGGAACTCATTTGAGAACAGAAAAAAGTCACTCTCTCAAAACAAGTGTCCTCTGACTTTCACCATGTGAAATAGCACATTCATATGTACACACACACACACACACACACACACACACACACACACACACACACACACACACTAAATAAAAAATAACTGAAAATAAATAACTATGATATCAGAGCTATCAGTGATGAACTTACTCCACTAGGGAAACAACAGGAAAGGGGTAGCTATGTGTTAATAAAAGTATCTTGATAATTTACAGTGAATGAAATGAACTTTTAAAAAGAAACAGCCAAACTCCTTTATAATGGAGAGACAGCATGGAAAGGCAATGTACACATAATAATGATGATAATTATGGTTTTAACAGTTAACACTTAGTAAGCAATTTCTGATCACAGTTCATAATACTGTTCATGTACTGATTCTTAATTCTCATGGCAACGTTGACTTGGAAGCCATGTCTTCACTTTGGAAATCAAACGACTAAGCCTCAGGAAATTTAGATTCCTTCAAAAAGATGTGGAAGTAGATGATAGGACAGTCATTCAGAATCTGTGAAACATTGTCCCCCTCTCTCTTCTAAGCACATATTTAGAATGTTGACATTCCTTTCAAAACCAGTGTTTTTTGAGATTTTGCTCTGTGTTGGGTGACTGGGTAAGATGCCCAAAGGTAGTCAGGAATGCATTGCTGATACAGCTGATGTCTGATGGGAATTTACCCAAGTGAATTAAATCTCTCTTTAAAATAGTGTTCTCCCAGTGCTGAAGTTCAGCTAGAATCTGCACATTGTTCTATAAATGCTGCTAACAAAAGTTTTTTTTTAATTGTAAGGGAAATTTCATAAATTCTTCAGTCATCTTAAAATTGCATATGAAGAACATGCATTCCTTTTTTTGTAAATTATGCTAGTGATTTTTAAAGCATGTACCAAAATAGAATAAGGCGACATCTTTCACAGCTATTTCTGATGTTGTTACTGGCAGCATTGAATAATCATCCTAGGCATTGATGAGGTTTAGCTTCGAGTCCTATTTAAGAATTTTTGGGAAGGCTCACATGATTATCATTTGAAGAAATCATCTGTGTGCTGCCTCAGGTATAAAGAGCTGAGAAACCATTTTTGATTCCCAGTGTGGATCTGTTTGCTCCTCCAGTTGATGAACTTAGAGTTCTGTGTGCCTTATTCACCCAGACTCCACGACCAGTCCACTCCCAGCACATGTCAGCCTCTCATTAAATGCTGACTGGATGACTGAGTGGGTAAATGAAAGCTGTAGAAGCAGGCCAGCTTGAAGTACTGTTATTAATCAAACACACTTCCTCTTGACTGCACATTGTGAATTCAAAATATATGCTGCAGCCTTTTACAGTCTAGTTTAAAATTTGCAAGCAGTGTATCCTTGCAATCATGGAATTCAGCATGTGAGAATTTCCATCAGTGCAGTCTGTAGGTGTTGTTTCTGGTTGTAAAGTAATAAGCAAAGTACTGTAGGTTCCATTAAACACTTAATTTTTGGCATCTGAACACTTGTGCTTTCTAAAAAGCATCTTTAACTTAACAGTAATTAGCCTCTTCAGTAATTGAAGCCAAAGAGATGTAACTCTTATGATCATCCATCTAATGAGACTAATGAGAAAAATTTGCAGATGGTCTGAAAATGGTAGAAAATGTTGATTTCTAAAGAGGATCATATTGGCAGTCTCATGTCCAGAATCCCTAAGAATGAATCTATTGGACAAATACTCAGCAACCTGTGTTCTAAACTTCCAATAGCAGTTCTGGTTTCAATGTAAATGAATTATTGCCAACATCATCTTCAAAGATCATCTAGTAGGATCTCAGACTGAGTCTTTTTCAAGTTGAGTTCACCTTCCTATCCTCCATCTTGACTCTTATTCATTGTAACTTCCCCATTTCTACAAACACAAACTGATTCTTTTATTCCTTAGGCCCCAAATCTCAGGCATCCTTGACTCTTTTATAGTGTGTGTGTGTGTGTGTGTGTGTGTGTGTGTGTGTGTGTGTGTGTGTGTTTATATTACGTGGGAGCATGTGCAGGTCACAGACCGAGCATGGAAGTACAAAGAGAACTTACTTATGGTACTACTCTTCCACTTTTGAGTTCTGGGGATTTTTCTAAGTTTATCTGACAAGTATTTTACGCCTTAGCCGTGCCCTTACCACATGCGTATTCTTAATTTTGACCCCTAGAACTGATTTGGAATTAATTGACTTCTGATTCTGAATCTGCCACTTTTTGTGGGCTGGGGAATGACTCAATGGGGAGAATACTCAGTAAGCAAGCATGAGACCCTGAGTCCAAGTCCCTTGAACCCACAAAGGCCAGATATGGTAACTCCAGTGCTCAACAGCCAACTGGATATCAACACACACACACACACACACACACACACACACACACACACACACACACACACACACACACTGCATTCATAGCTGCTAACTCTAGAGCTCTAGAGCATCCGTCCTTTCTGGGATCAGAAGTGGCCACCTCTGTTAAGCAGTGCTTGCCTCTCCTAACCCAGAGTGATCTTAAGGCCATGACTCTCCTGTTCAGGCCTTCCCATTCACTTACCATTCTTTGGAGATAGGTGTTAAACCCTTAAAATACATATAACCCTCCCTCTAGTTCTTGTTCCAAACCACTCATTTCTGTTTACCTACCTTGCTCTTTGCACATTCACATCAGAAACCCAGCATTTGTTGTCCCCTATGCCTAGACAAATCTTGCTCTAGATATTCATGACACATACCTTGTCTCTGTCAGGTCTGCACACTGCGGTATACTGCCTGACTGACATTTTTAAACTTATAGCATGGCATCTCCCAATAGTCTAGTCTTTTTCTGTGTTTTATTCAATACATACCCTTGATCATCACCAAACATGCTCCATTATTTATGTGTTTGTTTTTTATTGTATTTTATTCATTCTGTACACACATGTGATTAGGTCATATGGATATTAGTCCTATAGCATAGATACAGAGATCAGACGATAACTTGCCGAATTTGGATGTCACCTTCTACGATATGCATTGAGGGGGAATCCAACTTAAATCATTAGCTTTGGCAGTAGGTATCGCTGCCCAAGGAACTATCTTCCCAGTCCCTACATATACACTTAATTTACTGCTACCTCCCCTTAGCCAGAATATCATATCCTTCAGGGAAGTTTTTTACTTCATTGAATTATTGTTTTATTAGTCACTGAGGTTTGTCTTCTTTCTAATAATAATAATAGTTAGGCTCAATAACTACTGGTTGATGCTATAACTCCTGCCACTATTCATAGTGACACCATTTTGGTCTCATCTACTCCTCTGAATAGCAATATATCAATTTCTCACTATCTAGTTTTGAATAATCAAACTCTCAGGATTCTCTATGATGATTCCACTGAGAACTTCATAGGCTTCTTACTGACTTCTTAGGTTAATAACAGTGGGTGAACCAATTATTAGAAAACCAATTTCCCTGCCTTGAAAAACATTGCCAGACCTGTACAGTACACAGGAATGTATCAGTTAACTTTTCTCATTGCAGTGACAAAACACCTGAGGAAATCTCAGGGAGAGTTTGTTTTGACTCAGTTTTGTGGATGTTAAGTTTACTCTGTGCAAGAGAACAGGCACATTTCATCCATAATCAGGGAGAAGAGAAAGATGAATGCTGGTATGTAGCTGTCCTTTTCTTTTTCTCATTTTTATTGAATTCAGGACCACATGCCTCAGTATGGTGCTGCCTACCTTCAGGGTGGTTTTTCAGGAATGTTAAATTTCCTTGGAAACACCCTCATAAGTGCATGCATATGCATAATTTTAAAAGTAAATCATTAAGAAAATAGTTTCCTATGGTATGATGCTTTGGGTCCATTTGTAATAGTTTCAGTGATTAAGACAATATGTATTTCAGTATTAGAGAGAAAGCTTAAGGTTATTTCATTTTCTCACAATAGTACTTGTTAAACCAGCCTAAATAAATTAAAATGCTGATTAATTAAAATTAAAATGGCAATGATCTTCTCAAGCAGATTCTAAGTGCAAAATGTCCTTTTCAGTTACTGGCGCTAACATTCACTTGCAGGGAAGTCATCTTATTATACTCAGGTGGCCAAGAAAGCACGTTGAGAACATACTGAGTTCTATATAATTGACCAAAGCAAGCATGGGCTCTTAAAATCCCATATTTCCAAAGGAAATGCCAGCATCACTATCACCCCTATGGAAACATCATTCTTTAAAAACTGCATAAAATAATGCCCCCTATGTCAGCAGCCTCTATACTATATTACACCAGTGAAATCCACTCATCATAGAAAATTTGCAAAACAAAATTGTGGAGTAGATAATAAGAGTCAGCTATAATCCCATAACCCAAACACATCATCATTAAGTACATCATAGAATGTGCTCCTAGATTTCCATTCTACAGATGTTTTCTCTGTGGCTATAAGTTTAATTGCTCGTGTATTTTATAAGCGCGTGGGATGGTTGGTTCTAATGGTCAAATGACACAATTTAGAATCACCTTGGGAAAGAATCTTGTTAATAGAATGACTAGATCAGGTCAGCCTGTGGGCAACTCAGTTGGGGGTGGGTATGAATATCCAGCCTAAAAGGGAGTAGTACCATTCTCTAATATTGATTCCTGAATTATACAAGGGTAGAGAGAGTTAACTGAGAAGAAGACATGCATGCATTCATTTCCCTCTGCTCTTGGCTATGGATGTGATATGACTACTTGTTTCAAGATTCTGCCTCAACTTCCCCATAATGACTGACTATAACCTGAGACTGTGAACTAAAATAAACCCCTCTATTCCCGTTGCTTTTGTATCATGGTGTTTTATCATTGCACCAAGAATAAAACCAAAGCACCACATATGTGTAATATCTCACCTTGACAACAGGCTACCATGTATTTAGCTGTCTTCTTTCTCACTGATAAATGTGTCTTTTGCCCTGGCTTCACCCAGGCATAGTCATGTCAATGTCATCACCTCTTTGCAGGCAGACATCTACAGAACAACTGGATTTTCTAATAAAGCTGGTGTCAAAAAGTTAGAAAACCAAACACAGAAAGTGTCATGATGGATGCTTAAAGATAGACCACCACCCCAACAAAAAATCGTTAGAATAGTGCTACTTTATTGTATGTTATTTAAATTATTTCAAGAATTTTAGGACCCGTAACTTCATGCTGTGCTATAAATCCAATTAAACATCACCTTTAAATAGAATGAATTAGATTTTTTCCTGTTTTTTTTTTCCTATTATATCACACTGTCAAAATAGTAGTTTATTTGACAAAGAGAAAAAAATCTGTAGGCATCAAACCTGACAAGTAATTTTAAAATATAGACTACCTGTCGTGTTAAGCCAGTAGATCTGACCTATTCAGGCTGTTGTAGATTGTACTTTTGGATGGAGGAAAGCACCAAGCATGAAGTTAGAAATGCTACAAGATACACTGTCAGTCAGCTCAGGAACTTTTTCACTTCCTTATTGGAGTCCATGTCTTCAAATGCTTACTATATGGCTTTGAAGATATATACCTTGCTGCTTACTGAAGCCACATTAGGCTTCACGTGTACAATTAAATAGTGTGAAGGATATGGGCACTGCTGTGAGGACAATTATCAGAATTCCCTTCTGTCCCTGAATGTCACTCCTCTGCAAGTTGCATACAACAGGCCCCTTACTATCTTTGCAGGACTGGTTTAGTTCACTTAGCCTAGTAGTTTCAAGCTTCTTTCATGTTCTAGCATATGTTAGATTCCTTGTTGTTTTTAAGGTGAGCAAAATTTCTTTCATTAACAACATTGTGTTTGTCCATTCCCCTGTGGATAGAAAACTGTAAATGTTTTTTCTTCACCCTTGACTAAGAAGAGAGATGCTATAAACACATGTGTATCATCTCTTTAAACTCTCTGGATTGGACTGATTACAGAAATGAATATCACTGTGGTGTAGCATACTAAAGATTAAGTAACTGCTACTAAAGAACATTCTATATTGCCTAATCCATCACAGGTAGTTACTAAGCACTGATTTTTAAGCTTGGAGACAGGAAGAATTGTTCTCTCATTAAGAATTTCCAAGACAACGGATCTCTGTGAGTTCTAGACCAGACTGGTCTCCAAGAGCTAGTTCCAGGAAAGCCTCCAAAACTCCAAATAAACTATGTCTCAAAAAAGAAAAGAATTTCCCAGACAATGTTGCAGTTACCAATGGTAGCAAGAGAGCTAACGGGTGATATTTTTAACATTTTAAACCTTTAAAAAGGAGCCATTAACTTCATTTTAGAGTGTATTCAAAAATGAGACTGGCCTATCAAGCTGACTACTGTGTAACTATCATTGTTTAGAATGAGGCTAGAAATTATGTTGATGGTTTTTATGTTAATATTTTATAAAAAAGCAAAAGTGGGGGCTGAAGGAGTGGCTCGGCAGGAAAATGTGCTTGGTGCTCTTCCAGAAAGTATTCACTTCCCAGTGCCTACATGGGGTTGAGTAATTTGAAATACCCTGTAAATCCAGCTTCGGGGATCCAATGATACATGACTTCTGTGGGTACCACTACACATGTAATATATGCACCTATAGTCAAAAATAAAAACATGTAGACATACACTAATACATAATTTGAAATGTATACTTTTATCATTTTATATTTTTAAATCTATCTTTTCTCATTTTCCATACCAATCGCAGTCCTCACTCCCTCCCACCCCCCTCTTGCTACCCACTTCTTTCACTCACCCCACCCTCATCCACTCCTCAGAGAGGTTAAGACTTCTCATGAGGAGTCAACAAAGTCTGGCACAGCACTTTCAGGCAGGATCAAGGCCCTCCCCACTATATCTGGGCTAAGCAAAGACAGCCCTCCAAAGAGATTGGGCTCCAAAAAGCGAGTTCCAATACTAGGGATAAATCCTGGGTCCCACTGCCATTGGCTCCACAGACTACCCAAGCCACACTATTGTTTCCCACATTCTTAGGTCTAATTTGGTCCTGTGCAGGTTCATTCCCCTGCTGTCAATCCGGACTCAGTGAGCTCCCACTAGCTAAGGTCAGCTGTATCTGTGGGTTTCCCCAAACTGGTCTTGACCCCTTTGCTCATATTATTGTGCCTTCCTCAAGTCAGCTGGACTCTGGGAGCTCAGCCCTGTGATTAGCTGTGGATCTCTGCATCTGCTTCCATCAGTTACTGGATGAAGATTCTATGATCATAATTCAAGAATGTCCAATCTGATTACAGGGGAAGGGCAGTTCAGGCACCCTCTCCATTGATGTTTAGGGTCTTATCTGGGGTCATCCTTGTGGATTCCTGGAAATGAAAAAAAAAGTAAATAATAATAATAAGACCAAATCAGGAGACAGTGAAATGAATTAGGAAGAGTAGTCATAGCAAGGGGGAAAATTTTTTAAACTTCTATTTTCTTTAAGTTACTTGTTCATAGTTTTTTTATCATTGCCTTGCTCCCCTCCCTCCTTTGCAAATTCAAAAAGCATTGCTATCAGTCTGAACTCATTTAACTCATGTGTTTTTTGATTCATACAAGACAAACTACCATTTACAGTCATTTTTCTCTGAAGCTGGTGTTGGAGTAGGTAATACATCCCAAATGATTGGAACTTTTTATAACCTGCCTGCACACATATGCCTGCACACATACGGATAGAACAATCCGTACTGAAGTATGTTATCTGTATTGCATCAAATCAAACCTGCACTTTTATGTACTGCTGTGAGCCACATAGATAACAAACTTCAGGATGAGTTATTAAATTCATTCATGATGTCTGGATAGAGTGACCAGAACACAATGATTAATATTTCAACCCAAAGTTGCTGCCATTGATCTTGCTATCACAGCCTTATAGCTCAGTCTTAGCTGACTTAAACTCATTGTTAGTGTCAATGCACAACGCATTTAATCATATTAAATGAAGAATGTGTAGGCAGTATCATATTGCATGAGGTTATTCATTGCATCATGTATCTGAGAAATTTTCCCTTCTTTAAGTCCAGCTGTATTTCCCTCATGGCGTGAGACAACTATGATGTTCAGAAATTGCTGTGAAATAGCACTCTTTTAGATTTTCCCATTGCAAATACAATTATCCAAATCACATATCATGTTTCAATCTACAAGGATGAACTCTTTCAGTACTATTGTAGACAATTGTGATTCTGTTGACAAATAACCTGTCTCATAATTTTGTTTTGTGATTGAAAAGAAACTGAGTCCCTTATGTTTCTCTGTAAAGACATGGAACCTGCCACTTCCTATTCCATCCATGGAGACTGTTGAATAGGCCAAAAGAGAAACAGATATCTCTCTCTCTCTCTCTCTCTCTCTCTCTCTCTCTCTCTCTCTCTCTCTCTCTCTTGTCTGTCTGTTTTTGTCTCTCTACCACTCACAAGTATCATTTTCCTATCTGGTGATCTTGTGAAGAAACTAACTATAAACTCAAGTCTATAAAATTCAGGGAGTTCCATTAAGTCTCTAATGCAATTCTCATTAACTTTCTTAGTCTTTTGCATGATTTTTCTCAAAAACTGATTTAAACTTGGAAAATGAAGACTTTAAAATATGGACTCTCTGCTATGATTTTTCATGTGTATAGCTATTACTTCATGAGAATAAATCTAAGTAATCCTGATGTTTTATTGCCCCACATCTCATCATACAAGGAGACTGGCTTAAAAATCATCCACACTTCATTTCCTGTGACTTTAATCTGCTCATTTGGCAATCTCTCCCAGCATCTAGTATGTATCAAAGCAAATCCCATGGCTGCCCTACTTGACTCAACAACAATCAGCCCACTGGTAGTAGACAGAGGGATTGCTTTTCTTTTCCTTTCAACATTTTTGGTATGGTATGGTATATATGATGTGGTATATGCTATCTTATGCTGTCATATTCTATGGTATCTTATGATATGATATGATATCTTATTGTATCATTTGGTATGAAATTATATGGTATGGTATCATATGGTGTGGTACAGCTAATTTTCCCATAATTTAAACACAATAATTTATAGGGAATTATTTTAAAGCTTCTCCTTAAGTTTTTTTATTCCATTTCTGCACCATGAGTTACCAAGGAGAACCCTCTCCTTCCATGAACTTCTTGGAATATTTAGTTGTGTGTGCCATCTGAAATATGACTTCATGCTTAAATCGGTTTTAATTTCTCTTTGATTTTGCATGTGAAGCTCCCAGTCAGCCACCAGGAAATGTCATTTGGAATGCTACAGACACCAAAGTTTTACTTAATTGGGAACAAGTAAAAGCGATGGAAAATGAATCAGAGGTAACAGGCTACAAGGTCAGTTGTGATTTAGGCTACTTTACATTTCCCAACTTTGCAAATGTACTTCTAGGAAAGCTAAGTGGAAAGGAACATTTTAAGATGTAAATGATGTGGTTTCAATCTAATTTTTATATAAATATCAAGCTTTTATTTAAAGAGCATTTCCTCAAAATATCTGACTTGTTAAATATTGTTACGTGAGTTAATTTTGCTTATATGGAATTTAAACACAACGGTTATAACTTGTACTATTTACTTTCAATGTTCACCATATACTATCTTAAAAACAACTGTAAGTGTTGCCCATGATTCCTTGCCTGCACCAACAAAAGACACACTCCACATGGCTGTCTCTGTTTTATCTATTCGCAGTATAAGCATTTTGGGGGGAGAAGAGGCAGGAGGCATAGCTTCCTAATGTCATTAGCAGCCTGAAGAGTTCCCCAGATTTTTATGGAGGCTGGCACAGGCTAAACAATATTCACAAATTCAACCCAGGAAGGGATTTTAGTTTATCCAGAGTTGGGTTTATTAACGATAATGTTAGGTAATCTTAATATTTAGAGTTAAAAGAAAGAAAGGTGCCCAGAAGGAGGAAGAGATATACTCTAGAGTATTATGGATGTAGGCTTCTTAAAGAAGATGCACAGAAAAAAAGACACATGTAAGTGTAGCTACCATTTCCTCATGTAATGGTCATGCTCATTGCTTTTTATAATAATATATAAAATATCATTGAGCTTTGAAATTACTATAGTCACAAGGTTGCTAGGAAGCTTAAATAAGATTGTTGGGAGATCCCTGAGAGGCAACTGTTGGGATGGCAGTTGGTAAGGTAAAGTCTAGCTCACAAGAATTCTAGAAAATACAATCTTTTCTTTATATAAAGGTAACAGTTTTGTTTAAGATCCTCAGGAGATAACTGATAAAAAAAAAAATGTAGCCCTCCCCAGGGTCCAGGCCCTACCCAAAGTCTTATACCTTTTGCATAAAGCCTGAGTAGCTTTTACTTTATACAAATTATCTATCAGAAACAGAATGTTAGCTTTATGTGGTCATCCTTTATAACAAATATAAATGGTTGAAAAGTTTTGCTTCAAGGCTGGGATAGGCTTCGATCTGACTCTTGAACAAGGGTGTCTTCCTTTCACAAAATGTTTCATAATGTCCTGCTGTATCTATTGTATACCACTCACCAATGCCCAACCTGAGGTTTTCCGTGGAAAAAGTTCAGTACTCACCCAACCTCCTCAGTTTTGAGAACATGAGGATCCCACTGTGTTTACCCATGTTTAAGACCCATAAACTTGGAGTGCACTTTATAGTCTAGGGGTAAAGTGACATGTTATTTTGAAGTCACAGTTTTGTAAAGGACATAAAAGCTGCCTATACAAAAAGTATGTTTGCTTATGTTTCCAAGGTCTTCTATAGGACTAGCAATCAAAACAATGTGCAAGTACTGAACACAAATAAAACTTCAGCTGAACTTTTGCTGCCTATCAAAGAGGACTACATAATTGAAGTCAAGGCCACCACAGATGGAGGGGATGGCACCAGTAGTGAGCAGATCAGGATTCCAAGAATAACCAGTAAGCTGATTGAACTCATTCCCTACTTCACTCTCATCAGTGTCACTGGAACTTCTAATGAGTCAATGATTGACGTGCTGCCTGTCCATTTTTCCCAGCATGCCTTTGGTATGCATGGCACATGTGCTATAAGGATGGGAGGAAAACATGGGAGAAGAAAAGGCATTTAACACTCTTTAGCAAAGTTTATTATTTTAACTCCTTATTTTGAGTTCTCCTTATATTTGCCTTGAGATTAATTTCCAAGATCCAAATTACCTAAACACTTCTTAAGGGGTGGCATTGAGCCACAGAGAGGTTTTCAAATTTTTAATATTGCAAAGTGTGGCAACTCAAGCAAATAATCTCAAGACTCAGGAGTCACAACCAGGAAGATCCTGATTTCCAGACCAATCTAGGCTACGTGGTTGTAGTTCAAGGACAGCCCAAGTTGCATAGTGAGAACCCGTCATTTCAGAATTGTTTGGCCCCTTCTAGTTGCAGCCAAATATAAGGTCTTTTTTTGTAGAAAAATTAATATTTGTAACATTATAATTCATTTATATGTACTGGACAGAGAAACAAGATCTTAAAGTATCTATTTTTTAATTTCACAGAAGTTTTACTTCAGTGCAACCACAATCTTTCATCTTTAAAATGAAATAGCTGACATTAACAAGTGAAGAGCAGAAATTTTGTCAACATGGAAAAATTTTATTGTCTGTGAAAATATCTTGACTAAAACACACAAATCCAAATATCCTAGGAAAATGATGGATAATTATTTCAGCACTTAACTGTGTGAGTTAGTCTGTGAAAGCCATGTCTGACTGGGGATTATACCCCAAATCTATGCAATTCAACGGAGACTGTTGAATAGGCCAAAAGAGAAACAGATTTACATTTACTATGAGCACTCTAAGTTTCCTTTAAAGATAAAAATAAAGTGTATATGTGTGTGAGTGAGCATATGTGTGTGTGTGTCTGTCTGTCTGTCTGTCTGTCTGTCGGTCTGTCGGTCTTCTATGTGCCTCTCTGGGCCAAAAGAGAGTGTCATTCAGATCACTTGGAGCTGGAGTTATAGGCAATTGTGAGGTTTGAGCAACCTGATGTGGATGCTGTGAATGGAACTCTGGTCTTCTCCAACAGCAGTGCTCATCTCATCAGTCCTGATTGATTTAGCTTTTTAATATGGAGCACATACTTCTTTTTCTCCAGTAGTGTGAGCTGTAGAGTTAAAATGACAATCTAGACAGAGGAGCTGGTAGTGTAAGGAAGCACCATGCTTCTGCAGAGAGAAGCACAGAGGAATTTTATTTGGGGACTACTTTTCCCTTGGCTTGCTTTCTCCCTTACATCTACAATAAAAGTCTTCCCCATACTTTAGGAGTAGTCATGTTTTCTCTTTTTATTGCCTGTTTCCATTCAGCAACAACTGTCTAGTCTGGAGCACCTAACCCTTTGCTGATCTTGGGCAGTCAGGTGACTACATAGGGTTGTCTTTGAAAATGGAGTTTCTACTGAACACTTTACAAAGATGCTATTTCATATCATGCATAAAATGTGTCTGAATAGAGACAAGCAGATTTTCTAAACCTTTATCCAATGAATCTTTCTTTAATTAAACTATCAAATTATCCCACCAGTTGTTTGTAATCAAGTCTAATCATTTTCACGATGATGAAGTTGTTTTTCCAATTCCAATCAAAGTTTAAGTGTATGAAATGAACAGACTGGAGTCATTTACTAACACTTGGACATATCGGTGACTTACAGGTACTGTTAGCAGCCAGAGTGTGTGCTACAGAAGGAAATAAGAAATAACTGTGATTCTAGGTTAGGCTTGTGTTGTAATTTAATTTTGATAGAACAGGCATTACTCTTGTTTTTTATGTGTGTTGTTTATTCATACTACTATATTTTAGGGAGAAGGTGGAAACAAGGTTTCTCTGTATAGCACTAGCTGTCCTGAAACTCATTCTGTGACCAGGCTGGTTTTGAACTTGAACTCAGAGATCTATCTATCTGAGGGCTGGGATTAAAGACCTGCACCACTACTATCCGTTTCAAAGAGTACTTTTATAAAAGTATCATGATCTGACTGTTTTATAACTACAAAAAATATTTCTCATGATTTCAGAGGACAGAAGATCCAAGATTCTAGTATCTCCAGATTTACACATTCGCAAAATATTCCATACCAAATTTTACAACAGAAACTGAGATTCCCCTTTTGGGTTCTTAGTGTTAATAGCAAAAGAATTTAGGTATGGACTCATTACTCTATTGAGTGCAATTTTATTAGAGTTTAGGAGGAAAGCAACAGGGCAGGCAAATTGTCAGACGGGCAGCTGGCAGATTGGAGATGGAGAACAGAAAGAGGAAACGTCATGCTTTTTGTCATGAAGGCTACCAAGCAGCCTCATAATGAAACAACAGCAACAAAAAGGAGAATGAGAGCCTCAGAGGATGAGTAAGAAAACCCAGAGAGTCTGGAACTGTTTGCTTAGTCTTTGGGCCACTGTCCAAAAATGTGACAAAGAGAAATAATTAATTAGGACTCAGAAGTAAGCAGACCACATGGCTAGCCTCCACCATGCTGCCTGATAGAAGATCTTTAAACATTTTCACTAAGGGGCTTCTGGGAAGTAAAATTACATCATCAAATTCAGGGAATAATTATTCTTCCCATTTTACCATGACTTCAGAATATTCAGATTTCCTGGGAGAGTGAACTCCTAACTAGGGAATTAAATGGCCCAAGCATAGTGATAGAATGTGTAGTCAATTCTTTTGACTAGGAGGAAATAGATCTGCCCTAAAAGGCCTCAGTACAGCCCTGTTGCCTTTGCCTTTTCGCATGGTAATTTAAATCTAAGGAGTGGCAAAACTGATGCTTAAGATTCTTGAGTTACCTGGAAAGCCTGTATTAGGGCCCAATGTTTCAAAGACCTGCAAGACTACTACTATAGCATGAATATCATCAGGGCTGAAGGCAGAGTTTCAGCATGATTCCAGAGAAAACAGAAGCACTCGGTCCATAGTGTCCTGACCGCCTTTACTAACACACCATTTATCATCTTTGACAGGTATGGATGCAAGAGGATCCACATCAGCCATTTCTAACCTCCACCCTGTGTCAGGTTATATACCTGTCCTACTGTTCTTTATTGTAGATGTTCTGTGGTGAGAGACATGTTTTTATTATTACTTACTGGAAAGTAAATTTGTTACCCCAAAAAGTGCTTTCTGAAACAGTGATTATGCATGTTTTTTTTTCAGCTATGTGTTTTTAAATTTCTACTCCATTATAGGTAAAATATGAATATAATAAAAACAGCAAATCCTTTTAGAGGAATCTGAAATGCCTTAATATTTGCTTGGTAAACCAAAGGAATTTTCAAATAACATACAGCAAACTTTTGATATAAATGTTCTAATGTTATAGTTTAATTGCTGCCTATGTGTGCGGCACATACAAACACAGGGCACACACACACACACACACACACACACACACAAATCACACTTGATATGTAGAAACAAATAATACATATACACTACAGACACACACACTAACAAAAACCGTTTTTTTTATTAAAAAAAAAAAACTCCTCATTTATTCCAAGTGTTCTTTTCCCATTGTTACAATATCACCTATCATTTTAAATTGCCAATTTGAATCCATCAGAGTAAAAATACACGTAGACAGTTATTATGCTGGAAGGGCATGGCCTGTGAATCCACAGGGTATTGTTAGAAAATGCTGCTATGAGCTTGAGCAAGTGACATTTGCTTCAGTGTACTGCTGTATGACTATGACATTCCCCTAGTCACTTTGTTCTATTGTCTCTGTTATCCATTCTATGAAATGAGGGGTTAATATTTCTCCCATCTACCTTTCCTACAAGAATTAGTTGTTAAAAAAAAACACAGAGGAGAATATGAAAAACACATTTTTCTCCTACAAGCGGTGTTTTTGTGCAGAATCTTACATAAACTTCCTACAGTAACATACATGCAAACCAGGCTTCTTTTTGGAAGCTTGCTGGAATTGCTTTCAGTAGGATTATCTGTCTCATTCAAAGATGGAAATTGAACCTGAGTGAATATTATAACATCTTTTGTTTTTGTTCATATTTATAAAGAAAAAGATGGTACCTGGAAATGAATACATTTCATCCTGTCTCAAAATTAAAATAAAATTAATTAAGGGTTCATTCCCTTCCCATGTGAAAATAAGCTTTCAGGCTTTTTTAAAAGCCTGGTAGGGAAAATAAGAAACAAATCTGTATCTTAACCCAAATATGAAACAAAATGCACACAATTCTCCATTTTCAATTTTTGATTCCATTAAGGGGCCCTGTCTCTGTCTGGATGGCAGAGATGGTTTTTTAACAAAATCCTACTGTCTATCTCATCAAGTCAGGCAGGCTTTTTCATTGTTATCAAGTTAAATTTGTAATAGAACATGGTGATGCTGCTGGCTTTGATACAGATGACTCAGTCTTTCAATGTGTGGTTTTCAAAAGAGTGTGAAAGACATGACTTCACAGCAATGTATAAAAACTATAAGAAAACCAGCAGGCTGGGTGTGAGACATTCAAAATCAATTTTTTACCTCTTGCCTACCAATTTTATATTTTGCTAGAATTTGCTCATATTATCAAAGGTAGCAAAATTATAAAACAATGGAGTATCTCTCAAGAAACACTAAAAATTAGCGAAATTCTGATACCACCCTTCCTTCGGAGATTCCATTTAAGACAAGGTCATGATGTGAAAAAGGAGAATGACTTTTTTTTACATTTCTCTGTAGGGTCTGTATATATTGTACATATCCAGAAGAAATCTGAATGACTAGTTGCTTTCATATGATCATTGTTATTTCCAGTCCAAAAGTGGGGAAAGACTTTCTACAATCCCAGTGCTTTAGTCCAGGAAACAGAACTATACCTTTTTATTATCTGAGGACACGTAGAATTTGTTCTTATACTTTACTTTTGCAAGATGGCAGTTCTCTTTTCCTGTTTTTTTCTATCAGTATATCTCCATGAGATGTAGACACTGTTTCATATTGAAAAGTCTAACTTTTACTCTTTAAATTCCCGTGTGTGTATCCTATGGTTATCTGTATGCATTATTTTCTATTATTCTAATAAAATTTATAATAATCCAATACTTCTGCGTTGCTCATTGTGCTTTGGGTGGAGGGAAACATCTGCATTGGAAGAGGGGGACCTCATTAGAGTGACAATGTCACCACTCTTCCTTGTGTTGTTGTTGTTGTTGTTGTTGTTGTTGTTGTTGTTGTTGTTCTTCTTCTTCTTCTTCTTCTTCTTCTTCTTCTTCTTCTTCTTCTTCTTATCCTCCTCCTCCTCCTCCTCCTCCTCCTCCTCCTCCTCCTCCTCCTCCTCCTCCTCCTTCTTTCAGCCAATATTTGACTTTTAAGGGAATATTTTAAAACTTTGGTTTATGACCTGCTGGCAGTGATATCTACATTCCAGATAAGTCATGTGTGCATCACAGGGCTTGAAAGAAGAAACAGAAAATTTGCCTAATAGTCTTATGATGCCTAATTTTTCTCACTTCATTTTGGGATGGATAGAAACGCACACATTTTTGGCAAAAGGGTTTATTTCTTTTTAGAAGTAGTGTCAATATATCACATTCTATGTAGACTTTTCATTTTGGAATCAGAGTTAGACTACTTGAAACAATCACTCTGATACAGTACATTCTAAATATTTATAAAAACTTACTAATGATTCAGCTTTGAAGTAGTAAACAATTTCAAAAGTTAACTTTGGGTAAGACAAATGAGAATAAATGGTAATCCAGTTATAGAAGAATTAAGAAGGAAAACTCTGTAAGGTGCTCTATCTCTCCTCTCTCTCTCTCTCTCTCTCTCTCTCTCTCTCTCTCTCTCTCTCTCTCTCTCTCTGTGTGTGTGTGTGTGTGTGTGTGTGTGTGTGTGTGTGTGTGTGTGTGTGTTTAAATTTAAACCCAGTTGAGATTAGTGTCTTCTAATTAAAGGCAAATATTTGGAGAGCATGCAGGTAGAGATTATGCCCTCAGCAGTCCGAATGTCTAGTGCTGGTGGGCATAGAAGGATTAGAGACCAGCTTTTAGGAATTGCTGATCATGGGCTCTTGCTGAAGTTTAAAAGCCTTTAATTTCCTGGCTGAAGAATGTGGGAATGGTAGAATTCCCCTCATAGAGTCCTATTTATGCCCCTTGGTGCAGAATGTCCTGTTGGTTGAGCTGAAACTGTTGATACTACCCATTTATGAGTCAGGGAGCTAGTAAGTTAATTGGTGTGTGTAACTCATACAGAGCCATACTATTATCTTTATCACCACAGGCGGGAAATCAATCACCATGGAGAACAAAACACCTCCTTCAGAAGTTAGTTATGGCTATCTTTTAATTTCATTGTATTAAGGACAAGGTTACATGATGCTAAGAGTTTTTAGAAGAGATGATTCTGGAATTCAGTTTATTCTTAACAGAAAGTTACTTGTTTACTCTCCTTGACATACTGAGTTACTTCTTACATCATGCCCTTACATAGATCCATGAAGCCCATTTCACAGATGATGAACAGTTAGGAATTTGCATAAGGTCACTCTGTGACAGGCATAGTAAAATACAACTCAAAGTAATCCAGTTTCAACTATTGAACATTAAGTGGGATGGAGTTCTTTGTCCCTCTTAACATTAGCACACCTGGCTGGAAGGTCTGGGCCTCCCTGTGTTGAATTCATAGTGAAACTTTTTCCTCTTTTATTGAGCACATAATCAGGGAACCTAAAAATTCTTAATTAATTTTCATTATACTTTTTCTTTAAATCTTTTGAAGATGGCACGAGTTGATTTTCAATCATTTTACCACATTCAGTGGAAACCAACCAGCATAACTCAGTAAGATGAAGAAAATGTGAAATGATTAGAATGTTTCAAATTCCTCTTTTCCAATTAAAATACCTCCTGCTGGTTCAAATTTGCACAATGCCAGCTTTTTATTTAAAATTAATCTTAATTAGGCCCATTCTTTCTAAAGCATTTTACCCTTTTTAAAAATGAAAATAAAAATGTGTGGATATTCATTGTAAATTGGACATACTTTAGTAAATATTGCAAGTAAAACCAACCCACAACAGCAATTATGAAATCAGCAATTAGTAAATGCTACCATTCTCTTGAAAGAAAATATGTAAACAGATTACACTACAGTGCATTTCAATCATCAGATTACTTTGGTTTTTATTTAGACCTATACCTTAATTTAACACATCTTACTTTACATTCAGGTAATAACTACCTCTTCGACTTAACAGAGAATCCATACACTGATAAGAAAATTACACTTGCAAAGAATGACCTCTTCCCATACTTATCAGCATTTATTCTTATTTTATTCCTCCTCCACCCTTTGAAATGATCTTAGCTCCTGTGATTCTAACTTGATCATCAATACTGTGGGGAAGAGAATTGGGCCTTATGTAATTGGATATTACCTGAAGAGACTAAGAAAAGAAAGCAACAAATGATAAGGCTGGCAAATGAGCACATATGCTCCAGCCTCTAGTAGAAAATGACAGACACAAAGCTCTCATGTAAAAAGTACACTGTGCCTGGCTAATGAGGAAGTGAAATGTCCCTGTCACTGTGATTCTTGCATCATCTCCACCTTTCCAGAACATCCTCATAGGAAATGGTTTTTGCCAGGTTGAAGTCTAAAGATGAAGCACAGAATCCTTTTGGGGATGTTAACCACTGTACCACACTGTTCTTGTAAGGGGCTCCTCTTTCCATGCTCATTACCAACTTGAAGGAATAATCAGACAGTTTTCTTATTTTACTTCTGTCATTTTTCCTCCTGCATCGTCCCTGCAGATGATGAATTATGACCCTTAGGAAAATAAGGGATGATATACAGCATATATAAATCATTTAAAACAGCAGACACATTGTATCGAAGATGCTAACACATCTGGGAAGAAGTTGCAACAGAGTCTGATTAGAATCCTAATGATGCCCCTAAAAAAACATATGCCCTTTGGTATATAGGCTAATTCTTCCAAATATCTACAAACACACACACACACACACACACACACACACACACACACACACACACACACACACACACACACACACACCGGCCTAGTAGCTCTGCCATGGAAATTACCGGATGTGATTTCAGGAACCTTTTACCAGACTTTGGCTAATGGTTACTCAAAAACACTATGTAGTAAATTAATAATCCTGACTGTGCTGTTATTATGCTTCAGATTCTGGACCATTCTTTTAAGAGTTAATAGATCTTCAATAGAACAAAGTACACCACAAATTTCACTGACCACACAATTTCAGGTGATTCTCTGCCCTTTGTGTTAGAGATAGGAAAGACCCTCCTCTCTGGATCCTCTTATACTAAAGCGGGGAAAGAACAACAGAAAATAGGAGAGGGAAGAGGACTCTTAGAGTATATGCTGGAATGGTTGTTAAGTGTAGAGGCCTTAATGGAGTGATATCTTAATTGAGCTTGCTGGGCACACAGAACAAGCTTCCTTAGTCACTCAGAGCAGGACCCTCATGCACATGAAGAGACCGCAGGGGAAGGCCAGAGGAATTATTCACAGATGTCATTCAGAAAGGTATGAAAGCAGAGGCTGAATTCTCGACTTGTCTTTTAAGAGTGTTTAGTACTGTTCTGTCAATAAAGCCCATATATAACTCAATATTGTGCTCAGGGATTGTAGTTACAGAGTTGAAATAAAAGCCACCTGACCTGGCAGGACTGCTCTGTGCTTCTGAAGACTTTCAGTTAGCAGCTTGAAAAGTCCCAGGCATTGAGGTATCGTCAGAACTATGGACTCAGGGTAAGCATGCTGAGCCAACAGGTTTAGTCTCCAGAGGTCATGTGGGGAGTATAAGGTCCAGATCTCTTTGAGAATGCTATATACTGTTTTATATTCTTCCCCAGGATGAATTTGTCACACTTCCAACTCACTACCAATGAGTGACAGGATAGATCTTGTTGGGACGTAAATTCCTGAAAAGTCCTCTCTGGCTGTTGCTACAGAATAAAAAGGCCATTTCCCCACTGACTTTAAACACATTTATTTGTTTTCTGCCTATAGCTTTTTAGTAGGGGAAAAAAAGCAGCCAATCTTCAAAGTCTCTCCTTTTCTATAAGAGATAATAAAAGATATGGAAAAAGCCTATGGACCAAAACCTACTTGCCTAATTTGTACATATTGGGAAATATAAGTTTCACATGCACCTTTGAAAGGGCAGGGAGTAATGTCTATAGTTTAAGCTTTGTGCCTACTGAAGAAAGGAATGGGGCTATTTGAGAAGAAAAGAGGGACTAAAAATCCCCTGGCCTCAATATACTCAATGTAAAACCATAAAAAATATTTTGTGAACCAAATCCCTTTTAAAATCAGAACAGAAGGATAATTATAAAACAAATAAAGAAGGAAAGAAAGGCAAAGAAAGTATATGTGGGTTTCTTAGTTTTCTATTGCTTAAAACATTTTATTGCTTCTGGCTTACAGTTTCGGAGGTTTAGTGCATTATCATCATGACAGCAAGTGTGGTGGCATATGGGCAGAAACAGAGCTAGGGAAGAAGCACAGAGATCTAAATCTTGATCTGTAGGCAGCAGGAAAAGACTGGAGCCACACTAGGCCCAGCTTGAGCATCTGAGACTTCCAAGCCTGCTTCCACAGTGACACGCTTCCTCCAACAAGTCCACAACTCTTAATAATGCCACTCCCTATAGGCCAAGCTTTCCGACATGTGAGTCCATGTGGTCCATTTCTATTCAATGCACCACAGTGGTTTTGTGCATTTCCCAGTGAAATAATGGTTGTAAATGTTTCACCAATCTCAGCACACATCTACCTTTCACAGAAGGCAGCCAATGGTAATCTCCCTAATAACTGAATTGCACATCTCTCAGGTGAGATGATGTAAGTTCTCAAAGAGAATCCTCTTTACTGCTTCATGAAAGCATGAAAGGTGGCTGAACGAGCTTCAGGTGTTGAGGGAGCTGGCTGATTCAGCTGCCAGCAAAGAGGCAGGGAACTCTAGTGCTCCTCCAGAATCTGCAGAGGGGAACTCTCCTGAAGGAAGCTTTGCCATATCTAAGCAACAGGTTAGTGGTGGGAAGGAAATTATGCAGAATGTCAAGCTCAGCAACCCATCCTAAATCATGCTTTTGAAGTAATGTCGAAGGACATTTGGGGAAATCATCAAGATTCTGTGCTTTGGAGTAAGCTAGCCAACAATCCTAGGAGCTTCCATTCACTGCTTAGTGTTTGCAAATACTCTAACTTTCATTCCCCCTCCTTCATTTGTTTTTTTTTTTTTTTTTTTATAAATTTCCTTAATTCTTTTGAACTCCACTGCCCAGATTAAATAACTTAAGAACCTGGGAGACACAGGTGATTTCTACTAATTAGGTAGTTTCAAGTAGGTTTTTTTTTTTTTTTTTGCTCCTTTTTAAAATTTATTTTTAACTATAACAGAAAACCTCTGTATAGTCATGAGGCACGAGGTAATGTTGCAATATATTGTATAATGTGTTATGGTAGAAAATTAAGCATACTTCTCTTCTCAAGCATTGTGATTGTCTTATGGTAGGAATGTTTAACATCTTCCTTCCCAGCCTTTTGAAATGTAAAAGGCCTTGCTGGATCATTGAGTGGCTCTCTCTTCCACAGCTGTGACTTAGTGTGCTTTAAACAACCTTCCCCTGTTTCCTTTCCTTTTTTCCCTCTCTCACCCTCTAGTGACCTTTCCAGTCTCTATTTCTGTGATAGCTTAGCCTTCACAAATATAGTACTTAAGGTTGTACTTCAGTTTCTGAGACTGGTTTATTTCACTTGGGATAAATCAACATCTACCTTTGTTGTAACAAATGGCTTTCATTCTTTTCATAGATGAGTACTATTCTACTTTGTGGGGATTTTGTTGTTGTTGTTGTTGTTGTTGTTTTATTATTATTCCTTGATAATAGCTATTCTTAGTAATGAGGTGATATTGTGGTTTGCATTTGAACTCAAATCTTGATCGTCAATGTTTTATTCTTCATATATACTATGATAATGTATCTTTAAAAAAAGAGTAGCAAGGTATATGCTTTTTTAGCTACCTTTCTATTGCTGTGAAGAGACATCATGACTAAGACAACTATGAGAGAAAATGTTTATTGGGGCTCATGGTTCCAAAGGGAGAAAGTCTATGATCAGAATGGCAGAGACATGGCAGCAGATAGGTAGGCATGCATGATGCTGGAGCAGTAGCTGAGAATTTACATGTACATGCTGAGACAGCCCCAAGGCAGAGAGAGAAAGAGTTAGTTGGAAATGGAATGACCTTTTAAAATCTCAAAGCCTGCCCCCAGTGGCACACCTCCATCAGCAAGGTCATGCCTCCTAAACTTCCCACGTAGTTCTGCCAACTGAAAGAGCATTCCAGTAAGAGAGCATATGGAGGCCATTCTCGTTCAATATATTACCCATTTCAGATCAGGTGATCATTTGCAGTAAAGTTTTTCGAGTTGCATAGACATTATGGACAGCAACCCTTGCCAGATATGTACTTGGCAATTATCATCTCTGACTATAGATTTTTCTCCTCGTCCTGTCATTTCTCTTGCTGCATTAAAAATTTCTGATTTGGTGTAACCCCTTTTTTCTTTTGTTTCCTGCGCTTTTGTGGGTATTGTTTGGAAAAAAGTAATCTACACTCCAGTACCCTAAAGTGTTCCCACTTACGTTTCTTCTAGAAGTTTCATAGTTTCTAATCTTACATTTAAGGCATTAAGCCATTTTGAGATGGTGATATGCTATCTGCCCACCCAACACTGCTTCTTGAGAAGTCTGTCCTTTCTCCAGTACACATGCTTAGTACTTTTGTGGGTAGTCAGTGTATAAAGATCCCTGGGTTTACCTCTTATAAAGATCCCTAAGTTTACCTCTGTGCTCTGTGTAATGACTGATCTTATGAACTTTATTGAAGTGGGAGATGTCGAAGAGATTAAGAGCATCTCCAAGGTTGAGTGTATTTCTACATATGAATGATATGTGGGCCAGTAGTTGTGGGAGAAAGTAACCCTTGAATATTGGAAGTGTGGTCTGAGGGCCCCAGATGGAATAAAAAGGAGAAAGGAGAGAGCCTGCTAACTCAGACCTTCATTTTGTTTTTTGACTGCTATAAATCAAGGAATTCTGAATGGCCATGCCCTTCCACAGTGATAGACTGAAACTTACAAGAACCTTGAGTTGAAATATACTTTTCATGCCATAAGCTGTATGACAGATATTTCATCAGTGAGGGAAAATCTGATACACTGTCCAATCTATTCCGTTGGACTTTTAGATGTCAAATATCAAGCTTTTTGATTTCTGCAGCTTTGTAGTATGTTTCGAAGCCAAGTAGTAAAAGGTCTCCTACAGTTCTTCTTTTTGCTCTCTCAGTGGCTCTGAGTATTCAGGTTTAGCAGAGGAGACTATGTAAATTTAATGAGTTATTTTTTCCCTGAACTACAAAATAGAAATGAAAATTTTCTGCTTCTATTTTATGAGAAATAGAAAGTATACAGTGCCCAGTACTCTAGAAACTGAAACAGGAAGATTACAAGTTCAAGTCCAGCTGGGGCTACACTGACAGACCCTGGCCTCACCTCCATGATGTAGCACATCCCTTCACACGCAATGGCTGTGTACAGTCCCCAAACTTGCAAATCGATAGTCACATTACCACAGTGGCACTTAGAAAGCGCTATCCAGAAATGAAGGCACAAGTCTCAGTGCCCCATCCTTATGTCCGACTTCTCCTTTCCTCCTCTTCAGAATCTTGTAGAAACAAGAAAATTTACATGAACTTCTGTATCTATAAAGTGCATTGAACCCACATGTTCTACTACTTCCTCTTATCCCATTTGCACTCTTGCTGCTCAGGTAAAAACTGTAGGAACAAATTCCTTCTTGGAAGGAATTGCCCGCAGCCCTTTTTGAGGTTCAAAGGGATTATCAAAAAGGAAAAACTGCATGCTTGAGTGTTCATCAGCCTTTCACCAAAATCATATATGAGTAATTTCATGGCCATGAATCCCAAAGCACTCAACACTAACTACCCTTCCTTGCAATTACATATTTCTAGAATGTTCTCAGGCCTCAGTGCTTTTGATATCTTAAGTCCTTTGTATATGCAGGAAGAGTAACTATGACTCTATACATTAATAAAATGTGCATCTTATCACAGCATTCAGCTTCAGAGCGACTGGAGAATTTTAGGCCAATTCTTATATGACAACAGAGTTTAATCTTGACATTTGACATTTTAACTTGGAGAAATGATCCTTAATTAAACATACAGATAAACTTGAGATCCTTTGTCACATCCCAAAATATCTGTCACTTTCCCAGAAGCAAAAAAAAAAAAAAAATCCCAGAATTTTTTTCATCTATTAAGCTAGTTTGGAATAAGATGTTTTAAAAGTTATTCTTGGCAGCTTCTATTGAAAAGCTTTGCCTTTAATTGACAGTTATAATGTATATGTTCATGGCTTACAAAGTGATTTATGATACATGTTTATGTTTTGTAACAAATCAAGAAAATTCATACCCATCACCTCCTATGCCCACAGTCATATGAATATTTGAAACCTCAGTTTTGGAATATTGCATATAGCACCCCACTAACTACAGTAACTGTGAGGTAAAATAGACATAGAGAGATAACCTGTTCTGAACCCTTGTGCTCTGACTTTTATCTCTCTCTTGCTCTGATAGTTTCTTGAGTCCTATAATTCTGAGCACAGTGGGCCTTAGGCATGATCTCCGTAGCATAAAGAAGATCTTTACTATCTTGGAGGCTTAGAAATGCTAGTATTTCATACATCTTCCTGCCTTAGAATATCAGAGCTGATGAGCTGAGATACTGTTCCCTTAGTCCCTGGAAATGGTTTGGACTGAGAGTTGCATTTGAGAAAGGTTTTGCAGAGCAATAAGGACTCTTTCAAGCTCTCTATGCAGATACTGGGTCCCTCCACAGCTACTTTTAATCAGAATCAGAGGAAGTCAAGAATGTTCAGGTTTTCAACTGCCATGTCAGATAATGTTTCCAAAGGGAAAACATACTATGGGGTGTAAATATTTCTAGACATTACATGTAATGATACATCACACACAACTTTTATTAAACACAGTGAAATAAACCTAATTAAAGGATTGCCATTTAGTTTTTGAGAGTTTACTAAAGAATGTATGTACAGCCAAATAATGGGTCTATGAAGGAAATATTACAGTGTCCACCAGAAATATAAGGGAGAAATTAGATATAATAAGTTTATTCTGTGAATTAGTGTGTGGTTCTTTAAAACAATCTGCAGTCTCGCTGTCTGGCTCTTGAATTGCTGATAAACTAATGGTCATTACTGCTCATAATAGAAAGTGAGGGCTTCAGTGCTTGCCTGCCATTAGCTTCCCCAGTTTGTTTCTACAGCCAGTCAAAAATGGCTGCCCTTGTTTATATTATTTCATAAAACTATGAAGGCCCATGGGGTGGTGGTAGCCCACACCTTTAATCCAGGCACTTGAGAGGCAGAGGCAGGCAGACTTCTGAATCTGAGGCCAGCTGGTCTACAGATAGAATTCCAGGACAGGCAGGAATACACAGAGAAACCCTGTCTCAAACAACAAGAAATAAAAGTAAAATATAAATATAAAAATATGAGGGCTCGTTCCTCTCCTCCCACATGATTTCACCTTAGCTTCTTTGACTAATGAAGTAGCAGAAAAGATTCAAGACTTAATCTGAGAGCTTTGTCTCTAAAATAACAATGTGATATGGATAAGGGAAGCAGTTAAGTTTGTAAATAGCAAACTCTTTAGAAAATAGATTTTGTTTCAGAATTTTATATGTACATATTTATATACATGTATATACACATATGCACACACATCCAATTAGAAAGTTTCTTATATATATGTATATATATATACATATATATATATATATATCAAGCTCTCTGATAAGATTCTATTGATTCTATTTATTTAATAAAGTGTACCTTTGACTATTTTTGCTACTGACTTGACATCATCTAATATAGTGGTATTTTGACACACTTACCTATCTGGATTTTAAGTTTATATTGAATGGTTGAATGGTTTTCCTTTAAAAATATCTTTTATGGAAGTTATGAATATTTTTATTAGTGATTTACTTGATTACTTAGATGTGACAATATCTCTAAAGGAGACCATTTGTGAGCTCATTTTGTATTTATAATATGAAATTTCTTAGTAACTGAGTGATGCACTCATCTATGGGTATAGTGATATGTTGTTCAGAGTCATTTTATTACTATGTTCCTTTAGAAGAATAATTGCAGTGGGTTGTTGCCTAAGCCTATGATCTATCTAGTCTCAGGTTTGTGGCCACTGTAGCAATATCATATATGAGATATATCTCTCAGAGTACGGCTTAAACACAGTTTTTAAAAGTGGTTGCTTACTCCCATAGCATTTACACTGCCATTGCACCAGTATACATTACAAGTATGTCTCTGATATAGGTTAGAGTTTTTTTGAACTGGGTGAACTTGATGATTAGTTTTCTCCTCCAGTAGCATCCAGAGTACCTTCTAGCATCATGAACAGTAATATTTGGGGTGAAGCATCTAGTTAGATACCAGCTCAATTTCTTATAATCCAATACTATGGTTTCTCTTTTCTCCAAAAGAAACAAAAGCTAAGATTCATGCATGCTTTGTTATGCCTGATTCACTCCATTGGTGGTAGAGTCATCTAATATTTGCCAAACATTATCCTATAAAAATCCTGGCAAAGTGTTAAACACCTTAATAAAACGATCTAAGTGAATCCTTAACATTTTAAATCATATTTGGTTAAAAAAAAAAAGAATAGGTCAATGACATTGGTATTTTATCAGTTTTATCTAATGGTGTCTAAAAACAAGGTTACATTATATTGAACCACTCTTTGATTTTAACTTGTCTAAATACCAGAAAAAAATCATGCAAGCCAGCACTGCAAGTTGAAATTGTAGCTTGGGTGCCCTTTTACTCCTGTATAACACAATATCAAAAACATTTTATCTGCCAATATGTGATTTCTCTGGTGCTCTTTGACATTTTTGAGCATACATTCTCATGCATCATTAGAGGCTCCGTGTTGAGTCAATAACACACTTCTCTGTTATTTTCAGATGTCTCCTAAAGCAAAAGGTTAATGATCAATAAAGTGCACTGAAATGGTGCTTGTTGTTGCCATAGCTCATCTTTTTCTCTTTTTACTCACTCTCGACTGCTGTTAATATTTCCTAAGCAGCCTTTGTTTTTTTTTATTTAATGAAGAGTAACTAATGTGGTATTTTCTCTTTATAAAGTAGTAATCTTTCTGATAGACCTCTGTCCACAGAGACCAATGATGCTCAAGATGTCTTTCATCTGCGCTACCACAGTGGTTAACCCACCATTTGACAATTGTATGCCTTTAAAAATTAAAGGTAATACATAAAACTCCCTCATTTGCATGAGTTCATATAGGTTATAAAATTAATGTAAATGCTGTCTGGCTTAGTAGTAATGAATGATAAGAAATGAACTAAAATACATTTCAGAAAATCATTCTTAATTATAGAGAACATTATTCTAAACTTAAATGATCCATAGAATCTACTAGACAACTCTTAAATCAAATAAATAAACACAGTAAAGTCATAGGGAAAAATTATTATAAAAAATAGTAGCTATACCAACATAGTGCTCTTGAAGAAATAAATTAAGGAAAATATATAATTTCTAATTAGCTTAAAAAAGAAAATAAGCCCCTAGGAATAAACCTAACCAAAGAAACAAAAGACCTCTATAATAAAAATTTTAAGATATTGAAAAAGGAAATAATACCCAATTGATGGTAGCACATGCCTTTTGTCCCAGCACCTGGGAGTCAGAGGCAGGAAGATCTCTGAGTTAGAGGCCAGTATGGTCTACAAAGTAGGCTCCAGAACATTCAGGGCTACACAGTGAAACCCTGTCTCAAAAAGAAAAACAAAATAAAACTACCACAAAAAGAATGAAAGAAAAGAAAAAGAAAATCAAAGAAGATGTTAGATGATAGAAGGTGGTTCCATGTTCCTGGATTGACAGAATTAATATCTTAAAATGGTTATAGTACAAAAATAACATACCTATTTGATGTAATGACCATCATCAAAATTTTATTGTTACATTTCAAAGCTCAAGAAAGCACAATCCAAGAGTTCACATGGAACCACAGAAGACCAGGGATAGCTGAAACAGCTCAGAGAAGGGATCACATTACTTACACACCTCAAATTAAGCCTCAGAGCTCTACAGACAAAATATCCTGACTCTCCACTCACTGCTTCTCTCCTCCTCCCAATATGCTCAGGAGATCTTGTCCCTTTCCCCTTCTGTGGGGGACCTTGTATGACTCTCTTAGGGTCCTCCTTGTATCCTAGCTCCTTTGGCTGTGTGAATTGTAAGCTGGTGATCCTTTCTTCTATGTCTAAAATCCATATATGAGTGAGTACATACCATATTTCTCTTTTTGTGACTGGATTACCTCACTCAGGATGGTTTCTTCAACTTCCATCCATTGCATTCAAATTTCAATATTCCATTGTTTTTTTCTGCTGAGTAGAATTACATTGTGTAAATGTAGCATATCGTTTTTATCCATTCTTCAGTTTAGGGTCATCGAGGTTGCTTCCAGGTTCTTCCTATTACAAATAATACTACTATTAACATAGTTAATAGATTTCTTTGTTGCATGGATGTGGATCATTTGGGTATATGCCTAAGAGTGGGATTTCTGGGTCCTGTGGTAGACTGTTTCCCGTTTTCCTGAGGAAGTGCCATGCTGATCTCCAAAATGGCTGTACAAGTTTGTACTCCCATCAGCAGTGGAGAAGTCTTCCCCTCTCTCCCCATCCTCTCCAACATAAATTGTCATAGGTGTTTCTCATTTTATCCATTCTTACAGGAGTAAGACATTATCACAAAGTTGCCTTGATTTGAATTTCCCTGATGGCTAAGGATGTTGATCACTTTCATAAGTGTCTTTCAGCCATTTTGGATTATTCTGTTGAGAATTCTCTACTCAGTTCTGTACCCCATATTTTAATTAGATTATTTGGTGTTATGGTGACTAGTTTATTAACTTCTTTGTATATTTTGTAGATCAGCCCTCTGTCAGATGTGGGGTTGGTGAAGATCATTTCCCACTCTGTGGGCTACCATTTTGTCTTGTTGACTACACAACTTACAGAAACTTCTCAGTTTCAGGAGGTCTCATTTGTTAATTGTTAATTGTTAATCTCAGTGTCTGTACTACTGGTGTTATGGTCAGGAAGCAGTCTCTTGTACCAATTTGTTCAAGGGTACCTCCCACTGTCTCTTGTGAGAGGTTCAGTGTGGCTGAATTTATGTTGAGGTCTTTGATCCATTTGGACTTGGAAGAAGGGGAGGGGAGAGGAGAACAAGTGGGACCAGGAAGATTCAATTGGGGGATGAATAGATGAGAGCAAGCATAATAGAAAGATCCATTATAGGTTTGAAGAGAAAACTGACACTAGGGAAATGTCCGGAGACCTACAAGGATGACCCCAACTAACAATCTGAGAAATAGTGGAGAGGCTACCTTAAATGCCCTACCCTGATAATGAGATTGATAACTAACTTATATCCCATCCTAGAGCCCTCATCTAGTAGCTGATGGAAACAGAAGCAGACACCCACAGCTAAACACTTAGCCAAACTCCTGGAATCCAGTTGCAGAGAGGGAGGAGGGATAAGAAAATGGGTCAAGACCAGGCTACAGAAACCCAGACAGCTGACCTGAACAAGGGGGAGCTCATGGATCCCAGACTGCTAACTGGAAAACCAGCATTGGACTGACCCAGAACCCTGAAAACGGGTCTCAGATATATATATTTTAATATAATATAATTTTAGAAAGGAGACCAAGAAAGTGGGATAATATTAGATTCTGAGGAAGGATTAAATGCAAGCAAACGAACACATGATTCATGGAAAATGATATGAAGCTAATTGTTTTTTCTAGTTTCAAGTCTGTCATAGTGTGTGTGTGAGAGTGTGTGTGTGTGTGTGTGTGTGTGTGTGTGTGTGTGTGTATGTGTGTGTGATAGATAAGTCCATAAAATTATAATTGATAATGGAAATGTAAAACCTTAACCAAAGCTCAGGAGCTTCAGAAGGATCATTCTGTATGTATAGAAGTTCACTGCAATATATGGAGTCAATTAGAATAAAATAATAAAATTAAATTGTGAAATACATCTTTAGGGTATTAAAAATATTTTAAAACTATTACACTTTAATCAATAGATTTTAATCCTTTTGCACTATAATCAATAGATATGTATTTCTAAAGAAATGGTAATTAAGAAAGACATTTTAAAGTATAAAACAATAAAACTATGGCCTTTTCACACAATGTGGCCCAAAACTAGTTTTATAAATAAATTTTTGTTGTAACATACCCAAGTTCTTGTATGTATACATCCTCTGTGACTACATACATGATCCAGTGATAGAACTAAGTAACTTCTGTATACCCTAATATGTGCTTTTTTGTTCTGCAAAGGGAAAAAGTAATCATTAATTTAAATAAAACTCACTCTATTTCTCTTTTGAAAGAAATACATATATATAGCTATATATAGATCTTGTTAAAACCAAGTAGGTATAATGGAGAGACTACAAAATTTTCACCCCACAGAACAAAATATGAACTAAATCTCTTTTTAAATATCTCTTTTACTGCTATAGTTAAGTTGGTTGTTGAACATGCCTCAAACCCATATACAATGTTAAAATGTCTATACTTGGAGAAGGACTTACCTGTAATGCTAGAATGTCCTGTTGAGGGCATGTGATATCTTCCCACACTTTTCTTTTAAACATATGGGTTGTTGGTAACTGCTATGCCGTTCTGTACCCTGTTACAACCTGTTATAGAATCAATACTATTTAGTTCAATTTTGTTATAATATACTCATTAAATGATGATGTCATGTTTACTGTGAAACATAAGGACTCTCACAGTCAGTATTTCCTATTAGCTTCATTCTAATACAATATAATAAACCCTGTAATTTATCCTGGACAACAATGTTGCTTCCGTGATATAAGTTTTATATGCACATACTGACAGAGATATTCATGGCTAGCCACCCTGTCTCTAATATTACAGCAATTTAATAATCTGCTTTTATAGTACCCAATTAAAAGAATAAAAGAAAAAATAAACAAGCAAAACAACCAAACATAGGGATGTGAATGTTTAAATTTTAGAGCCTGTGTGTTTTTTTTTGTTTTTTGTTTTTTTTTTTTTTTTTGTGTGTGTGTGTGTGTGTGTGTGTGTGTGTGTGTGTTTTCATTTGTTACATCGATCACAAATCCTTGTGACCATGACAGTGTGGTGCCTCCTGGTAGTTCTGGTAGTTTGAAAGCATTGGGATAGGATGGATTAACCAAGAATGCTTAACATATGTCTGTGTACAAGGCATTGTGTCATTTTTGTGCATTTGAAGAGTCAGTAATATTGATCTTTCTGTATACTTCTTTTATATAAGATCCTCCTTAGACTCCGATTTCATGTTTTTTTGTTTTTTTTTTTTGTTTTTTTTTTTTTTTTTTTATTTTAGGAAAAGGCTGAGAATCAATAGGGAACATGTTTTAGATTCACTGAAAAAGTTCACAGTTCTCACTTTCTCACAGTCCAAAAGTATGTATTAAGCAGGCAGTTCATTTGCCTTTTCTTCTTCAGTGTGACAGAGGACACTTTTATAGGATGAGTTTTGTGTGTTGCTATTGCTTGCTTTCTAGTGTTGTCTAGATATTTCTTCCAAAATGAAATGCCCCTTCTTGGAAAGAGGCTCATAAGTCCCAATAAATTCACAAAGTTACATGGATTTTTTAGTTCAGAAAGTTATAGAATCCACCAGGCCTCTCCCCAATATTATGCAATCTGTAAAGCATTGCTACAGGAGAAAGGCGTCTCCTACAGAGCAGCCATCAGGCAAGCATGAAGCTCTGAGCTACAGCTTCCTTGAGTCATCAACCATGCTGGAGTAGGCCTTCTCATCATGAAGCCGCCTTTGAGTCACCCAGGCTCCTTAACTATTGCAAATAAAGTTTATGGTTCATCAACTGTACTTTTCTGGAATTTCTTTGGTCTGTTATCCTGTCCTATCTGGAATGGATACATCTTTGTTCACATCTACTGGAGACAACATCACACAGCATCTAGAAAACTAAGATTGATAGTTCACAAGATAGATACATTTAATATTCAAAGATACTGTCAATGGACACTGCTAAGTGATCCTAACAAAATATGACTAGAATATAGTATTTTATTGGGAGAGTCACTTCCCAGTGTGGTTTTCACTGAGGCATAATGACATTATAGACATTCATTTCTTTGTTAATTAATATTTCACAGCAGTACACACAAGGCCTGCATCTTACTTCTGTCAAGATTTTAGCACATATGTCTTTTTGTATGAATTACAATGTAGCAAATAATTATATACAGCTAACAGTCAGTCAGTGACTGCTTTAGAAAAGGATTAAGTGGGTCTTGTATAATAAGCCCCTCTGAGCAGTCTCTCAGGAAACATGGCTGTCCTTACTTTTGAATTCTTGTCTTCACCATTTACTTTGAATAGCCTGTTCTGCTTTAGTGTGTGTGTGTGTGTGTGTGTGTGTGTGTGTGTGTGTGTGTGTGTGTGTGTGCTTATGTTCCCTTTTATGCATCCATTATTGAATTAGACCATCTACATGCCTTGCAAATTTTAGTTTACCTTAGCATAGAATTTTCATTTTAGGATTTAAAAATAATTTTGATTATTCATTTTGGAAAGAAACAGAGTAGAGGCCTGGTCATTCCATTGTCCTCTACTTAAGTGCTAAAAGCATCGGTGTTGTCTGTCTTGTTCACTGATGTTATAAACACAGCAGATGTTGTTTGGGTGGGAAAAAAGTCAGTGTGGTGCTTTAATTTGTATTTGTAAACTTTCAGTAGAGCAAACAAGACTGCCATTCATATATAGGTCTCAAACCTCAACACATGACAGATGTGATAAATACAGAATTGTCTGAACAAGGTTCCTCCCATCTTTAGCCATATAACAAGCTACATTTTAAAAAGAGAAAGATTTATTTTAAAAATAACCACAGATATTTCTGAATTTAGTCATGACAGTATCTAGAAACCAACATTGCAAAAACAACTATAGTGCCAGACACACTCCAGTTGGCATTTTAGGGAGTTTGAATTTACAGCCTCAACTTTGAGGTAACTAAGTGGATAAAAGCTGACCAAGCTACTGATACATAGACAATAAATTTTTCCCTGATCTTTAATTTTATTTGTTGACTTAAAAATAACAATATTGATTCCAATATTTATTTACTCAACAGAATCTGAGTAGGGAAGATATGTGTATCAAAGTGGTATAGACACAATATGAATAGTGGTTTTCAAGTTTTAACACCAGGAGGTTGTTTGACCTTTGGAAAATAGAGCTAGTGGGTGGGTCAGGGCAACTCATGCCCTCACCTGGAGGAGATGCCTGTTTTGTTAGCAAGAGCAACAACAAAGCATAAAATTAAGTTTATTGGTTTGAGATCCTACGATTTCATTCTGCCCATTCATTTCCTTATTTTTATGATTAAAGAAACACTATTGAGTTTAGAGAAATATTTTGATCCCAAATAAAACAGTGTTTAAGACATTGAGTGATATTTAACTTTTGTACATTCCAGATGCTTTTAAGGGTCTATAGAAACACTGTTCTTTCCTCAGAAGGGAAAAATAAATTGAAGTCAGTTAACTTTGTAGAACATTTCCAAGGTGGGAGGACCTCTTCCAGTCCATTGAGAGCAGAACTTGTGCCCTGAATTAGCTTTTGGAGGAATAGACAGGACCTGTAGAGGTTGATATGCTTTTAACCATTTATTGTAATACTTTAATACTATAAATTCATAACAGTGTCTGTTTACACATTCAGTGCTTGCTTTATTCCCTATATAATTGGCTGAACATTAACATTCCTAGATGCTTGTCAACACACTAGAAAATACATCTTGTAGGATTATTTAATATAAAGAGTTTTATCACAGTAACGTCTCTTTGACTAAGTTCAACATTCACACAAAACTCAAGAGTTAAACATTTAACCTTATGCTAGGCACCCTGTTTAAAACACTATTTAGCCAACTAGAGGAAAATTATTCCTTGCTTTTGTGGCTAGGGCTGTAACAAGAATATTTTATTAGTTATTAAAAATCCTTCATTTTAGACTAAACAAGCAAAAGTAAAAATAAGCTTTGTTTGTTACACTGCAGGGAGTCTCCTTTGTGAACTGGAAGGTAATGGGTACAGCTTAAAAGGAGAAGCTGTTCTAGTCACTGAACTAGAAAAGACAAGTCATTGAATCCCATGTATGCCTGTCAAGTACCTGCAATAATGTGGAGTGCCATATTAAATAGAAAATGCTTTAATTAAGCAACTTTAATGCTTCCAAGTGGCAATAGCAAGTTTTAATGTAATAAGCATCACCAACTTCAGTTCAACTTAGAAGACAAAATAACACTAGATTTAGAAGCAGGAGTTTCTGCTATGGAACAAGGCCTGACTTTAAATCAGTGTATTCAGCAGTCTGGTGGTTACAAATGAGATTTTAGTCCTGAACCTTTCTCTTTATTTGGACTTAATCTTTAATTCAATGTATCACTCCTGTCTACTAATAAGGAATTATAAGAAACACAAAACTTTCCCTTGGGGCATTATTAACTTTTTGTAACTGAGATCCAGAGACACGGTGTGACTTGCCAAGTTTGCAGCATTTTTATCATGCAAGAGAAGCACTGAATGTAATTTTCTACATGGCCATTCTTGGGAAAACCAAAGTGTGCCAGCTAGACTTTAGGCCAGCTTGACATCAGAAAGCAGGAATTTTAACAGAGAAAACTCCTCTACAAGATCAGGCATTAGGCAAGCCTGTACAGTATTTACATAATCAGAGAATGATGCAGGAGTGTCCGGGGTGGGTCCTGGGCTGATGGTCCTGCGTTGGATAGGAAGCAGACCGTGAAAGTCAAGAGGAGCAAGCCAGTATGGAGCACTTGATCTCTGTTTCAGCTTCTGGCTCGAGGTTCCTGTCCTGTTTGAGTTTTTGCCTGACTTCCTTCAGTGATAGACTGTGATATGGAAGTAGTAAGCAAAATAAACCCTTTATTTCCCCAAGTTGCCTTTAGTCATGGTATTTCATGGCAGCAATGGAAACCCTAACTAACACACCATGGATTTACCATGATAATGGAAAAGCAAAGCAGTAGGAACAGTCAGTCATAGGGACACTCAACTTTACTCTGATTGTACTTACTTCCCTAGGACAATCTCCCACAGGAATTCCTCCATTCCCTTCCTGGTTGTTCACACCTCACACTGCTTAGCCCTTGAACTTTTTATTGGAGCATGACAGTACATGCTTGGCTGTCTTTTGTTCTCTTCCCCTAATTACTCATAAAGTCACCCTCATTATCCTTTTCTAGTTACCATAGTACCTCTCATCAGAGTGACTCCCACATGGACATCCACCCCACATTTTCACTCTCAATTGATGTCTTCAGCTTGATTTCCTTATGATGGGCAGACCAACAGCATGATAAGTTAAATCACAGAAATCTTGTGGCCAGTCAGTGAATCCTGAAGCAAACTCCTGGGACCTTTATATCACAGATTCTCAAACACATGACATCTCCTTGTCTAGGTCTTCCAAGTCCTGCCCAAACCATAAAACTGAGGATATAGCTGAAGATATAGAAGTTCAAAAGCAATGGGTCTCATAAATGAATACATTAGTTCATTTCTAAAAACCAACATACCCCTCTTAAAAATAATTACACATGTTTGCAAAAACAGTTTTTACTTCATTGATGTCAACCAGAAGATTCCTTATGAGATGAGGCTACTGGACATGACACTGACACTGAGATTCATTGACAGTTGGAAAATGAAGTGAATGTCTTGGGGACTGGTGATTTTTAAATACAAGTATTTCACTCCAATCACTTGTGGATTTATCAAATTTCCAGAAATATAGACATGTATAAATAAGAAAATATCTTAGAAACAAGTACCCAAATGCCTACAGAGTCTCTTCAGACTCTTTAAAACTTGGCTGAAGTACATTGTGTTGGTGGTATAAAGAGACATTTCGATGATTTCAGCATGTTAGGTTTGCTACGGAATGATCATGACTATGGCAAATAAGGAGCAAAGAACATTTCTTAATAAGGTAGCAGAATGAACAATGCCTGCTACATTTCTGTTACTTTGTTTTGATCTTTGTCTGTATTGATTTACCTATTGGTTAGGAAAAGTACCCAATCATCCTTAGCATGTCCACATGTTAAGGAACCAGTCTAACTGAAATATCACCACCTACCTCTCCAAAGTTCTTCTAAGAATAGCACTTTAAAGTTGGCGTATTTCTCTGAAATTTTCATTTATAGCTAAGGCTGACCTGCTCTGATCTAGGAGCTGTTAATATCCAGGTTTCCCTTGAATTACACACTTCATCTTCTGAGTGTAAGAGAAACTTTATGCAAGTCCACTTCATTACACTACACACTTCCATGAGAAATTTCTAGTATAATTCTCCTTTTATTACTTGGAATCATTATGGAAGAGAAGTGCACTAAAACAATACGCCCACAATGAGTGAGGAGTGTGGTTTCAAGTTTAGCTTTGTATTCTTCTCTCCCACTGGCTTGAAAATATGTTAGGCTGTTAATCAATTTTACTCACATACAAAGAGACTCGATTTGAATATTTCTTGATTATTTTTGGAAACATAACTCTGATACTTTCATATAAAAATTCCCAGCAGTGTTGCCTGTATTTTATTTTGGCTCAAAAAAGGGGGAGAAGATGGAGATTTTTCACATTCTCATATAAATATGATGAAAAATAGTGCCAGGGATTTATTAGAATGACATAGGTGATGCCTTTTCCTAAATAATTTACAGTTGGAAAATGAACTGAATGTCTTGGGGACTGGTGATTTTCAAATACAAGTATTTCACTCCAATGGAGGCGTCTGCTGCTTACTGGGTTGGTGCATTTCTCAGCTGTTATATCCAGTCTGAGAAAATGTTTCAGCAGTCTTCAGAGACCAAGCTTTGTGCATCCAGGTCATGCAAGTTCATGCACTAAAGCTTTTGAAGGTGACCTTTTCCACTCTCTTTCTTAATTTAGATGCTTAGTTTTACAAGGATAAACAATCCCAAGAATTTCATGATATGTTACACAGGAATGATTCTGAAAGAATTCAGTCCTTGAAAATGAAGAGCAGAAATGTTGGTACACACAAAGTCTTACAAATTCTTTTAACAGCTGGATGACCATGGCTTTGGCATAAATTTCATTTCACCTTTGAGAGTTATAATACATTTACAGTAAGTACACAAACATATGTTGTGTATGTTATAAATTTATTTTAAATACAAAGTATTAATTATATATTTACAATATAAAAGTAGGTGGATATGTGTAAAGCTTCCACCTCTCCAAGTGGTTGAAAGTAAGTTACAGTGCACTGCAATGAATGTATTATGAACAAAATGCATCTAGCAAATTCTCAGTAAAGTGTAGAGCTTCTTTGAGTGATACGGCAGCATGAATTCCTTCAGTCAAGACACAGAGATAGGAAACATATTTTTCCACATTAAAGAGGACATTTTATTTCATGGTAGCCTCTTTAGTAACATACCTTAAGACATTCTTTCTCAAGTGAATTTTTGCTCTGATAACTCTGTTCTCCTTTAACTGATGGAGACTGTCTCTCTCAAGTTAGTATGTACAAGGAAAACACAATGTGTGTACAAATATGAAAAATGCAGTGGTTTTCTTAGCATGAAATGGATTTCTCTTGGTTCCTGGTTACAGTCTAAGCATTTTGGTTATAGCTTCAAAGTGCCATGAAATGTCACGTCATAGATGGGACTCACAATTGAGCTGATAACATCATTATCCAAGCAAGCTGATCAGGACATGGCACTATTACCATGTTGACTGCTGCTATAATCACAACTAATTTTATAGAACTGGACAATAAACAATTTACTAGAGTGCCAAGTAATTAGAGTAAAAACAAAAATACATAAAGAAGTCTCCAAAGCAAGATTGAGCTACTGTTTGTTTTGATTATCGATCCATTCCTGCTTGCTCTAGCCTTCTGTCAGTCATCTAGTTAGAGTTAAATGGAAATCTATTCTGCCTATTCCATCATTCTACACAAAGACCAGGGCAACCATAATACTAAGGCTGTTATAAGAGTACTCATGGATAAACCAGGAAATCCTTTTAGAGAAGACAACTACAAGCTTATCTGTGAGGCTCAGCCTTTCTTTTCTGGAAGATTCATCATGTCTTTGGTTCTATCCCCAGGCATTTGATATAAAAAAACTACTCTAACCACTATGTGGCATTTCCTCTATAGATAGTATTGCCCAATGTGGTTATAAGTCAAGTCAATTTTTCTGAACTTTAACAGGGACCTGAATATTTCTGATAGCTTCCTTGGGGTGAGACATGAGCATCTCATACCAACAACAACAAAAAAATAATTTTCTTTGTCCTGGGAGTATATGAGACTGTCATTCACACATCAGATCCTTCTGTCTCCTTCAGTCTCTAAGGCTGTTTACCACTTCATACCTCATTGCCTTGGTCATACATACCCTCTGAATAATATTAATAATACTGCTCCCAATTTTTCCACTTTCAGTGCCATTGTGGTAGTACAATCTACCATGTAACTGGCCTCTAATTCTTCATCATTTTGTTTTCTCCTGACTTTTCTGAGTTCATCCTCCACCCCATCACCAAAGAAAATATTCTTAAAATCCCATCTAGATGGCCACTATTCAGGTGGTTTTTGCTGTCCTTTTGATGAAGCTCAATGATTAAATGTTGTGGATGTTACAGCTCCTAAGCTTTCCCATTCTGTGACCCATATACTTTCCAGCATGTAGCCCAGCCTCTTTGCACTCAAGGGCATGAGCTAGTATCTCAATCACCAGTACTTTCGCATATTTGTTGTTGTTGTTTCTTGCCTGTATAATTTGAAAGCTCCTTGAGACCCAATCTCATACCCTTTTGTGCACCTACATTTTGCTCACAAATTGTCAGTTCCAAAGGACAGAAATGGCCTTGTATTTACCTGTAGTCTTGATTACTAGCCAGTGACTGGAATAAGTGCTTATTTGAGTAAATAAATGAGAGAAAAAGAAAAGACCAGGTGGTAAGGATTTATAAATCATTAGTTTCAAATGTAGGGAGATTTGATGATACATATCATTTGTTTCTCTAAGGACCAAAGGAGAAATATGATTAAATCTAAATTTTCTTAATTAACATATGAAGAATCTAGCTAACAGGCACATGAGAAAAATCTGTTAAAGATTTGAGTAAGATATTCCCCTGGATATTTGTATTTGTGCTGCCTTCCAACATCTCAGAGCCTAATAATGATATAAAAACACATGGAGATGATAGTGATAACAAATGCTTGTACATTTATTATAATGCCACATATGTATTATAGAACACAATAGAAAATACTAGTAATATTCTTACCTAGCTGAATGTTCAGTATTCCTGCTTCTCAAATCCTTGCGTCCTCAGTTGATGATACCATGTCTAACTTATACAGAGGCAGTCTAGAACAAGGGCATTCACTCTGACCAGGTGTGTTATTACATGGCAGATGCGTTTTCCTCAGTGAAGCAGGTTTGCTGACTGGGATGCTTAGTAATTACAGCATGTGAAAATGTGTTCATGATCCTAAATTTTATGTGAATAAGATTGCCCAATTTTTTTTTAAACAAAACAAATCCTCAGCCAAGCATGGTGGTACATGCTGGTAATCTAAGCACTTAACAATCTCAAGGATTGTGAGTTTGGGTTTGAGGCCAGCCTGGGTTAGATAGCTGATCTTGTCTCAAAAACAAAATAAATGAAAACAACAACAACAAAAGCTCAAATAAAAATGTGATCTTTTTGGAGCTAGAGACATTCTTCAGTAATTAAGAGCATTTATTTAATGCATTTGCAGAGGCCCCAGCTTGGTTCCAGCACCCATATTCAGTAATTCCATACCCAAGAGACCAAGTACCTTCTTCTGCCTTCCTTGAGCACTTGGACACTTATGCTCATAACATCATTCAGGCAAACAAACTTACACATTAAATAAATAGATGTCTTTGTAAATAATTATCATTTTATTAGAAGTAAAAAGATATGGATTGTCTCCATATCTGCTTGATTGTTATACCTATTGTGTTATTCTGTCAAAAAGCCAATACTAAGGCCAATCAAAAAGAGTTAATGTCTCACATTAACTCAACATTTTACTAATTTGACTGGTGGCTTGGTGAAAGTAAGGTATGTTGGGATGGAGTAAAGATACTAGTCTTAGAAGTAAGTGACAACATGAACAGAAGTGTGTTTGGGCAATTTACACAGAGAACAGTTCCTTGCAGACAGTTCTTTTTGATTGTTTTATTCTCTAACAAACTGTTTCAGAAAAACTGTTATTGTTCATTTAGGAAAAATGTCATTGATTCTTTTTTTTGAATTCCACTTTGAAGTTTTAGCTACCATTTGCTAACGATAGATAAAATGGGCCTTATCCTTCTTATCAATGACTTTCAAATAATACTAACATTGTGTACTTCCCATTTCTATGTTATAATTAGTGGGATGGCCCTAGTTCTCTTTTAATAACTGCTTACAATAATCCTGATGGATTGAGATCACTGCATTAGGTTATCTGTCACCCCACATGTGGATCAGAATATACTCGTTTATTTTGAACTTAGGCTAAAGAATGTAGGTATTTGAGTCACAGATATACTGAATAACCATATGGCTTGGCCACTTCACCAGGTGACTTACTTCTGTGATTTCCACTTCCAGCAATTCCAGGCAGGCAATTTAAATTCATATCCCAAAGAAAATTCCAAACGAGTATGTGTCATGGACTTTTATAGTCACTGATAATTGTCAAAATCATAAAATATAAGCTTGCACATGTTATGAGTCTGCTGTAGTCATTATAAACTGTTCAGTTGGAGATGTTGCAACAGGTTTTAAAGGCTCAATAATTAACAGGATTTGTGATTTCATTCATACTGAATTTTTATGAAGTAAGTCAATCTCTACAGCTGTTTAGAGGTGCTTTGGAAGTCAGAGAGAGTTCTGTCTAGGAAAAGGCAGATCACTAAGAAAAATAAGTCATAGTCATTATGTTTGTGAAAAGTTCCTTGTAGAGTCATATTTGGGAAGAGTGAGATAAGATGCAATTGCTTTTCAAACGAAAGATACAGATAGTTTTTCATGTTACTTTTCAGAAATTAATTTTGGTTTTTTTTTGTTGTTTTTGGTTTGTTTGTTTGTTTGTTTATTTTTTGATGTCATGTGCCTCCAGTTAAATTCACCATAGTCATGGCTTACCTCCCTATGAGCTGGTGGTCAGGTGGCACCCCAAAACCCCCAAACAATACATTCTCTTCCCATTCCTTTTGGTTACACACTTGAAGTAGATGGCAAAACAGTAGTATTGCTAGGCCAGACAGTGTTGGAACATGCCTTTAATCCTACCACTTGAGAGGCAGGGATAGGAAAATCTCTGAGTTCAAGGCCAGCCTGGTCTACAGAGTAGTTCTAGGACAGCCAAGGCTACACAAAGAAATCCAGTCTCCCACATAGGAGGACTTAAACTTTATGAGGAGTTGATACAGGTAAGTTGGAAGGAGGTGGGAGGAGGGGAGGGAGGGGGAACTGTGATTGGTATGTAAAATTAATTAAAAAATTAAATTTAAAAAAGAAACCCCATCTCAAAAAGCCAAAAAAGGAAAAACAAAAAACACCAAAAACAAACAAACAAACAAAACACTCTAATGCTGAAGATACCACGCATCATGTATGCATGATATAGATAGCCTTACTCCTAGCCATGTAGCTTTCATGGCCCTGGAAAGTGCTAGGCAGGCTGCTGAAGTATAAAAGGCAACAACAATCTTGTTCACCTGTCAATCCTAAATTCTATGAAGTAAGTATTTCTGGTAAGTTGTGCCAACTGGATAAATAGTGACACTTGTTGTTGTGTCCAACTACTTTCTGATTAGATTTGAGGCCCTGTTGCACAAGAGAAAATTCATACTTGGTATAGCAAACTTAGTCAAAAAAAATCACTTATATTTTTGAAAGATAAAATCTATTACTATTTTGTCTGCTCAATAATTTTTACATAGATATTCTAGTTTAACAGGAGATTATAAATATCATAATGGGGGATCCCAGCATTTATAGCAAACTTTGACAAAGCACTGGACAAATATTTTCTATCATAGATGTTATCCACAGTCCTATTACCCAGTGGGCATAAGAACGTTTTGAGTATTTTCAGAGATTTTGTTTCTTTTTTCAATTGTTTTTGAATTATGCAGATGTTCACCTCCATTGCATTATAGTTAGGTGACTTTCTATTGATGATTTTATATTTACTTTGCCATCGTAGAATGAACTATATCACTTCAGTTTCAGCTAGAATAGCACCTCCATTGTTACTGTAAGGATGGAAAAATTTATCCTAATTCTCCACTGATCCCAGGAAGCTAGAAGTTTACATTCAAGACCCTGTCCCCTGGCAGTAAGTAGGCAAAAGGTCACATTCTTTGCTGTTTATGACAGGGTTGTTTACCACATCACCTGTGACTGAGGGAACACAGGAAATGAGCTTTGTCATCACACCCAGGTCAGCAAATGCTGACCTCCAGGGCTAAGCATGGGCTTGGATGGTTTAAATCAATAGGTCTGCACCACAAGGGCTCTGGATGCTATGAGATGATTGGTTTAAGATGTGCGGGCTTTGTTGTAACCCTATAAAAACTGTCTCAATTCTGAACCAGGGTCCCTAGTCCTCTACCCCTGCATGGCATATGGCCACAGTGCACTTGGAATATAAAAGACCTCATACTTTTACATCAAGATCGCTTCTCGTGAGTGATTTGGGGGGGGGGGCGCCTTTCCTGAGTTGGGGCATGAGGGTCCACTATATCACTTCAGTTTCAGCTAGAACATCACCTCCATTGTTAAATAGTATCCTAAGGCCCCAATTCTAATCCAGCCATGGTCCTATCTATGTTTTGGAGTTTGTGGTAAACTCTGAAAGGCACAGATCTTAGGACTTACTATTAAATCAATTGTATTTTTGCCTTTCTTTGTATTTTGCTAATACCATCACCTTTGTACCTGACCAATTTATTTTCTATGAAGACTGAACAGAAGACAAAGGTGAAACATGGCTGGATTCTACCCTCCAAGCCTCTATCCTACAGGTAGACTACAGTACCTAGGGAAAGATGATCTTTTGAGTGTATCTGTCCTGAGAAGGGGATCCCTTTAATGATCTCTCCAGGGGAAAGTACTGTGTGTCACTTTCACAGAATATTTAAAAATACTTGACTTCAAGAGTAGTTTGTGCTTCTGAATTTTATATAAAGGAGGCTAATCTTTGAAACAGGCTAAATGAGAGTCCCTTGATTCCAAATGTCATTGAGAAATATGTATTGTGTATGTTCTATGTACATACTGGTAACTCTGCTAACTGTTTTGAATGCCTTTTCTCCTTATCATCACCACATACACCTTTTAGATGAAGTAGTACAAATATAAGGAGTTTAATACTTGGCTATTTTTTCTTTCTCTATAAAAACATGTATCATTGACTGGACTCTTTTACACCAATTGTGAAAGAATCTTAGTATTTGATCTATAGCATATAGCTCCTAACCTTCCTAGGACTGATTAAGAGTATGGGATTGAAGAAAAATTCCCCCTGTACAAACTCTCAATAGAATTTTGAGAAAATAATAAATAAAACTTGATGCAGATGTAAGAAGATTGTTTAGTCTACTCTAGAAATAAATAATTCAGAAGTGTTTGTATTTAGCTTTAGATGCTTCTCAAAGGATCTTAACTAAAGGGAAAAATCATTTTTCTCTCTTGGAATTCATAGTTAGGATGTCCAATATGGTCTGGTAATTTTCAAAAGTTTATAGAGACCTGGGAGAGATACATCTTAAACAGGTTTATCCATATCCCAAGCTAGTTTCTTTGTCCATTATATCTGAGACCCAGACCACAGGAAAAGATGGAAGGGATAGGAGTCATGTTGCAACTCCAGAGAGTACTCCAAAACAGTAACAAACAGAACCTTTGTGGTTCTTTTTGGAGTTAGTCACATGGTGACATCTATCTCTAAAAGAGGCTGGGGAATACAATGCTTAATTGATTCAAGAGAGTTCAGTCAATGGTACATTTTGTTATAGAGAAAGAAACAAAATAGATCTTGGAAAGCATGTCACTGGCTCTGGCTGGATGGTGTTCCTTTAGGAATTTACCTGATCCTAGACAAGTAGCTTAGATGCTCAACTTGGGATGTCTGATTAAAACTGAAGATAAAAATAAAAGAATTGAGGCCACAGTTACTTGCTGCAGTGATACAAGAGTCTGAAATAGCAGAAAGAGATATTTTTGTTTCACAGACCAGCTCAGACCCAACCAAGTCCAACTGGACATCACAGATCTGGATGTTGACTCATTATTGAGGCAGTTCAAACAAAAGGCACTGCCAGTTCTGGTAAGCTGGATGTTAGGTGCAAGAGAAAAGGGATGGGACAATAAAGATATTTGATTCTGACTGGGGAAAAGTATCTTTGAGGTTCTCTTCTATACTATAAGAAGGACCTGGTGGAGGCAAAGGAAAATGTGACCTAGTACATGAACGAGGATGGTGTCACTCTGTTCAGGAGGGAATATGATCTAAGATCTTAACTCATTGGCTATGTTCCCCTCACTGACTGTACAGCACTGGGCTATCTCCAAGTATGAGTTTGTGAAGATAGCTCTCCAACATGAAGCTGGATATGTAAAGTCTGTATTGTCATCTAGAGTCAGCTAGATTCCTCAATAACCCTGGCTTTCTTTCTGATCTCTTTGGTGGTCTCCTAATATTCTGCCATGTGCCTTCAAGGCTGTGCTTTAATTAATAAGCAATATCTTAATGAATTAGCTCCATTTTTAAAAAATTCTTTCTCCTTGAACTATAAGGTGTTACCACTTTGTTAAAAGAGGGTGACCATTCTATCAACACTGCCTATGTATTACCTCCTTCTTGATCTTGTTAGCTTCTATTATTGGTTATTTAGTGATATAACCACTGATATTTTATAGAAATAAACTGTTGATTAAACTAGGATGTTATAGTATATGAACAAAATTCCTATCATCTTCCTTTCTGAGAAGATCCTTTGGATACTTCTTCATGAGACATAGGTTTTGTGTATGTCATAGTGCTGAGTTGTTGTATATACTCTAAGACAATCGTTGATTTAAATAAAGACTGTGATTTAAAATACATGAAATCCCATAAGAGTGTGAATGTAAGTTATGTAGTACACAGAGCTATGCATCACTACATCCTTCAGAATTCCAAATTTAGGACCAGGAATTCAAAAATGCAGTGAACAATTTTCTCAGGAACCTAATAAACTGACGTACAACCAATTGCCACAAGGAGAAAACAGATAATGTCCTATGGTTATTTCCCTTACTTTTGTATTTGGTGGGGAAAATGTTATAGCAGTAAAGCCAACACACATTTGTAGTTGGATGTAGAGAAAAAGAAGCCAGTTATTAAAGCTGTCATAATCTATTTCTTTATATACCCCTCACATTGATTGAGCATCTCCCACACTAATAGAACACAGCAAGGAAGTGCTTGCCATGACCCAAAAGTATGGCCCTACTATCACTGAGCATTGAGTATGTCTTTATCTTAGAATTCTTTGCCTCAAAAGTTGTGAGAAATGCATTCTAACCAAATTTAAGACACCCAGTCTGTGGCATCTTTAAGTGGCTTTGGAAAGATTTCTAGGCTGGTCTATACCCAGAGGATGTTGTTTTAAGTGCTTCAACATAATTTAGATTTCTTCTTTCATCTTGTGAGGAATCATTCCAAACATTAATTAAAACTGACAACAGAAAATGAGAATATTTGAGGAGAGGAGAACTAGACCATGAGACCAGAGCATACAGAATCTTAGGTGAAAGTCTGGTGTCAGGAAAATACCAGCAAACACTCTTCTGTTTGTAAAAATAAAGAGAGCACAGGTCTGTGGGTATTGATTTTTTGACTATCCAATTACAGGTTAAAATTACTGTGGTAAACACACATTCACACTGTAAACCAACTGCCGCCTCACATGCACAAACAAAATCATTGAGTAGGAAATATTAAAAAAAATAAAAATAAAAAAAAACCTAGCTTGGTCTCACCTAGACACTGAAAAGCAAAATCATGCATCATTTGCTAATAGAGTGGGAATGCCCTAGAGATGCTACTCCTAAAAGCTAATACTACTTACTCTACAAGGCAATAAACTTGAATTAGGACAATGAGTACTCTTTCAATTTGGTTGGAGGTCATGTCAAAATTTTACTTGATAATATATCCCAAAGAGAAGCTAAGTTCTAGAGCAAAGAAAATATGAATTAGAAAACAGTATCTTACTTGGGAATAATTGCAATCAGATAGAGTGATTGTGCATGAAGAAGATGCATTTGGCCCTGAAGAAAAAGAGGCTAACACATAATCATATATGCTTGGCATTCACTGATGTAAAAAAAAAAAAAAAAAAAACCACAAATAACATTGAAAAGAGATGCAGTCCTGGGAGGGATACTCCCTTAATCTAGAGGCAGGAGGGAGGGTCTAGTCCCTACTCCAAATGACTTGACAGATTTAGATGACCCCTCCTGAAAGTCATCACCTTACATGTGGAGTTGGGGGGGGGGATGGGATGGGAGGGTGGTTGGGGGACATGGGAGGTTGAAGAGAGGGAATGATGAAAGGAGGGGGAGGGAACTGGGATCAATATGTAAAATAAGAAAAATAAATAAATAAAAACATTAAAAAAAACAGATGCAGTGTTGCTGTCCATGAGGAAGTTCCTTTTTCATTCTCTTGCTTTAGAATAGGCATGCTGCTATATATTTCTTTAAGTAAAATAGGGAGTTCATGACATACGAGGTTTTGCAGTTGTTGCCACATGTTAAAGTAGTGATTGATGCAGCTACTATCTGTGCAGGTCTGTGTGTTCTTAGAGAGCAATCACCCCTCTGCTCCTATATCCAACCATGATTAGAACATTCTCTCCATCAAGTTATTGTCACTTGTGGGACTGGACTGGGTTATTACATAACTCATCTGTGATCCTGTCTTTCTCCCAAACTGAAGTTGTTTCCACTGGCTCTGAGCAATAAATGCCACTTTGGTTCCCCCCACCACCTCCTCTGGAATTTTGGTTGTTCTTGTGTTATAGTCCAGTGTGATTCATTTGTATCTGTAAAACACTGTATTCTGGTACTCACCACCTTGAGTTCAAAACTCTTGTTATTCATCTTTTCTTGTTTACCAAATTATGATTTAGGGATTTTGCCAAAAGGTCAGTAAATTCTCAACCTTAGAGGATTTACTCTGTTTTTCTAGTTATATATACCAATGACCATCCTCCACAGAGACTACTATATTACATTAGGATCACAATACTTTCTGGACAATGGAAGTGTTACAAGGCCAGGGCTAGAACTCTTGTTTATTTATGAGGACTCCAGCTACTCTTCATTTCCCTCCTGCATCTATAGGAGATCCAAACCAAAATCAGTCAACGTCTGTTCCTGTGAAGGACTCCTATCCTGTCAGTATAAACCTAATATTCATGGGAGTTAACATGTAAGTTCCAACACTAGTAATATTTTTAGACTTCCCTGAACATAACGTTTTGTGCTTCACATGGGAATTTCATGACCATAGCACCACAGCTATTTCTCTTTGAGATGTAAGAACACAACATACTTGCCTGCAGGGGAGAGTAGATGTCTTCTTTCATCTGGTGAGGGAAAACAGAGCAGGCTTACAGCTGTCTTCTTTGAATTTACCAAACACATTTGTTTCTTAGAGATGAATAGTATTTTCCTCTATGGAAGCTTAAACATAGACATTGGCAATTTGGATGGTTGTTGGCTATAACAAACAATTTTCCATTCCAGAATCATTCAACTATGAAGAGGAGAAAATTCAAATACATTAAGATAGATGGATTTATTTTTTGACTAACTAATAACAGACAATTTGTGTGGAAGTTGAATCTTGACTTCTAAAATGCATCTAAGCAAGTTTAAAACACAATGTATTAATCATAAAATACATTATGCATTGGATATAATGTTGAATGTAAAAGATTAAAGAGAAAATAATACATGGCAATGGTGAAGATTACTAAATGGCAGAGAAACTACAAGGAAATATATATATATATATATATATATATATGAATAAAGGTTAACATCTTTTGTATGATGAATAATTAGATAAAAATAGAAAACTTTTATGTGTATTATACAATAGAATTCATATCCAGAATTCATATCCAGACTAGATAAAGAATACAGACAGTATAATGATAAAAGATGAATGACCCCCCATAGAATAATGAGTCAAAGTACGAATAGAAGACATTCACAAAACTAATAAATATGGAAAGTGTCAAGACCGTCTTCACTAGTATTCAGTGAAATATATATTAGAAGAACACACTGCTGTAATTTTCTTAACCTATCAAATTGACAAAATCTTCCATTGGTTCTTAAAGAGAGAAATAAATCTGTAATAAACCAGTCAGGATACTTGGCACATTAAACTTCAATAAAAATGTCATGTACTTCCTTCAGGATGACTTTTTCCTAGTGGGATTTATAGGGGAAGTTCAATGCATTTTTAATCATTGTTTCCAAATATGCAAAATAGATAATATTTTCTTTATTCATCAGTTAACCTAAGCACCTATCAATATTCTCAGGCAATTGTTATATGTTTGTGCATGTGCATGCTTGAATGTTCACATTTGGGTTGCATGTGTGCACATGTTTGTTGATGCCAGATTGGGGGATGCTTCCTTTGAAAACAGACTTTCACTGGGAACTGAAGTGCTATGATTAGGTGAGGTTAGTTTGGTAGTTACCTAGGACATATCTATTTCCTTTCCTCACAAGGATCCATCCATCCCCCGTGGGGTTCTCCTTGCTACCTAGTTTCTCTGGTGCTTAAATCTAACATGAACTTATGAGTGAGTACACACTATGTTTGTTTTTTTTGTCTGGGTTACCTCACTCAGGTTGATTTTTTTTTTCTAGTTCCATTCATTTGTCTGCAAATTTCATGCCATAATTTTTTCTTTTTTTCTTTTACTGAGTAATTCTGCACTGAGGGTCAGGTGTAATTCTGATGGGTCTATCTATATGTGTTATTTGGTATTTTTTCTTTGCAGTTCTTAAAATTCTTTCTGTATTAATGTTTTGATTATTATGTGGCAAGAGATTTTTTTTTGTCCAGCCTATTTGGTGTTCTGAAAGCTACTTGCACTTTTATTGGTATGGCCTTCTTTAGGTTTTCTTCTAGTATTTTGCTGAATATGTTTTGGTGCTTTTGAGCTGGGATTCTTCTTCTCCTATGCATACTATTCTTAGGTTTGTTCTTTCATTGTGTTCCAGATTTCCTGGATTTTTTTGTATTAGGAATTTATTAGGTTTAACATTTTCTTTGACCAACGAATCTATTTCCTCTATGGTATCTTCAACACCTGAGACTCTTTTCCATCTCTTGTATATTGTTGGTGATGTTTGCAACTATAGTTCCTATTTGCTTCCCAGATTTTCCATTTCCAGAATTCTTTCAGTTTTTTTTTCTGTTGTTTCTATTTCAGTTTTCAAGTCTTAAACCTTTCCTTCACATGTTTGGTTGTTTTTCTTGGCTTTTTTAAAGGGATTTTTTTTTTGCTATTTCTTCAATGTCTTTAAGGAAAAAAAAAATATTTCCTCTTTAAAAGTATCTATATCTTCATAAAATAATGTTTAAATCCATTTTCTTGTGTCCCAGCACCATTGGAATGTTCAGGTCTTGCTATTGTGGGATCTCTGGGTTCTGGTGGCACCATATTTCTTTCAGTGGTTAAGTCTATTCTTATGGCAGTATTTACTCCTCATTTCTTCCAACTAATGTGTCTGTTCTTCCAACTGCTGTGGTTTGCACATTTTCCTATGTAGTTAGCTGTTTTTTCAAGTGTCGTGGTATGCACCTGTGTCGATATAGTTTGCTGGGGTTGTAGGAGAAGACTGGCCATGGGGAAAATGATGAACAGGTTGATTTTAACTTCCAAATCACTTTAAGCTGTCCTGCACAATTAAGAATATTATTATAAAGTAGTAATATTAAGAAAATAATAGTGATTTACGTTGCAAGTGTTAAGAGCAATAGTAGAAAATTGTTTCTATTTTTTTCTCCTGAATAGACACTATGCTACTTCTGAATGAGAGAGAAAATAGTACTCTACATTAGAATGGGACTCAGTCTATGTTGTTAGATTCCTAGAGTCCTGTCAAATTTTTCACTTTATCTCTAACCAATAGGTATGATGGTAATAGATGGTTCATGCTAGTGATCATTTGTTACTTAAAAAGCACTCAGATGAAGATAAATGTACTGTAACCACTTTTATGTCAAGGTCATTTAAGGCTCTGGGAATCTTAACTGTACATCTTTCATCTTGATGCACATTGTTTGTTCCAATATGCTATGCTAAAATAAAAATATAGGACCACTTAAAATAAATAAATACAGAATCCATCTAAAATTATGATGGAGTGTGCTCACTGTCCATTTTCTTGCAGGTTGTTTTATCAAGCACATGAATGTTTTTCTTTCCAATTTGCGTAAAATTTTATTTTGTGTGTGTGTGTGTATAATGTGCGCACACACACATGTACTTGCATGGTGTGTGTTTGTGAATGCATGTTACATCTTGATGGTATAGATCAGAGGACACTGTTTTGAAACTGGTTGTCTCTTTCCATCTTTATGTAGTTTTCCAGGAATCAAACTGAGACCTCCAGACTTTCAAAGCCATCCTTGAAAACTATACCCTAGACAAACTTTAAGAGAAAGACTATTTACAAAAGTAAGATAATCTCTTAGGTAGGTTTGAACTCTCCACAAGACTTTTGCTGTTTTTACATTAAAGTAGTTACAAATCTCTAAGTGTATGAATAAAAAAATATTTCCAAATGTTTTAGGATGACTGTTCTAAGAAGAAGAGTTGTTCGGGTGCCTTAAAGTCATTTTCTACTGTAACCATGTTCTCTGCCTACACCTCATCATTACTCAATGATGTTATTTTTATTCTATTTTTTAGGCATCCAAATGCATCCTTATACACATTAGCTTTGTCATATCTATTTTAGTTAGACATGTTTTTATGTCTCTTAACTACAGGTTCTCCATCTTTTTCCCTTATAATTTATTAGCATAATAATATATGAATTTTCCTTTATAGTGATAGCAGGCTCTGCCTATAAATAATGAATCTACTTGGGGGGGGGGAGTTAGGAGAAAGAGACGGGGAGAAGAGGAGGGAAGAGGAGGACATGAAGCAGCAGGAAAATTGAGTCAGAGAATGAATAGAGGATAGCAAGAAAAGAGATAACATAATAGAGGGAGCCATCATAGGTTTAAAGAGAAATCTGTCACTATGTCCAGAGATCTACAAGGATGACCCCAACTGAAAATCTAAGCCACAGTGGAGTGGCTACCTTCAATGCCCTTCCCCAATAATGAGATTGATGACTACTTTATATACCATTTTAGAGCCTTCATCCAATAGCTGATGGGAGCAGAAGCAGACACCCACAGATAAACACTGATCTGAACTCCTGGAATGCAGTTGCAGAGAAAGGAGTGATGAGCAAAGGGGTCAAGACCAGGCTAGAGAAACTCACAGAAACAGCTGACCTGAGCAAGGGGAAGCTCATGGACCCCAGTCTAATTGCTGGAAAACCAGCATAGAACTGACCTAGACCCCGTGAATGTGGATGTTAGTTAGGAGGACTGGGCAGTCTTTGGGGCCTCTAGTAGTGGATCAGTATTTATCCCTAGTATATGAATGGAATTTGGGAACACATTCCACATAGATGGATACTCTCTCAGCCTAGACACATGGGGGAGGGCCTAGGCCCCCGCTTCAAATGATGTGACAGACTTTGAAATTCCCTCATGGAAGGCTTCACCTCCCCTGGGGAGCAGAAAGTGAATGGGATGGGGGTTGGAGGGCAACAGGGGAGGAGGGGAAGGAGAAAGAACTGAGATTGACATGTAAAACAAGCTTGTTTCAAATTTAAATTAAAAAAGAAAAATAATGAATCTACTCAAATGGAGGGTTATTCTATATTCAGAGATGCCTACATTAACCTATACACCTCAACAAATAACTCATCACTATCAAAACCTAAATATATATTTTTGCCCATCTTTATTTTTTGGAATTGTTTGTTCAGGAGAGAAATAAGAATTTAATTTAAAAATTTATTGTATTTTTGAGAAACAAAACTTCTCTGTATAGATAAAGTGGGGCTTTCTGGAATCTAATTTTGATTTGGCTGGAGACAGATGGCATGGTTATTATGATTCCAGAGTGTCATGGTGTATCAAAAGGTCCACATAAGGGTTCATTAAAACTAATATGTTGGTTTCTATATTATCTATACTGTACATGCATATAATATGATGATTTTACAAAATCTACATGTTTATTAATAGATCTAATGTGGAGTTAGAGAATATACCTTTCTAATGACCTTTAAGGTAAACACAGAGATGGACTGTCCTATGAATAGTGATGGGTCACTCATCAACTGATTCTAGCTAACTGTGGTCTTTATCTTGGTATCAATATGCTCCCTATACTTCTAAAAGAAATGAAGTATATATGTGAGTGGATAACAGTCACTTAGTTTAAAAATTACATGAGACAACAGGCTTCCATGCAGGATGCCAACCTAGAAACCCTAATTGAATTTTGGACTAGATTGGAGACCTTAGTCCTGAAACTCACCATCCTTTCCCTGCCAGCTCCACCTAAAGTGTTTCCAATGCCCCTGCACACACTCTTCCCTCAGTCTTTCTTACTATTCTAGAAAAACAAATTCATAACAATGTCTGGACTCTGCCCTGAGAGACAAGTGCATTTAGTCTACTGCTTCCTCTGTAAATGAAGTCATCACTTCTTAAATTTCATAAATAGCGGAGAAAATTAAAATAATACAGAAGCCAGACATGGTGATGCATGCCTTTAATACCAGCACTCAAGGCAGGGTTGGGCATGCGGATGTCTGAGTTTGAGCACTTGTGGTATGCAGAGCAAGTTCCAGGACAGCCAAGGATACACAGAGAAACTCTGCCTTGAAAAACCAAAATAAAATAAGAAAGCAGGAAGGAAGGAAGGAAGGAAGGAAGGAAGGAAGGAAGGAAGGAAGGAAGGAAGGAAGGAAGGAAAGAAAGAAGGGAGAAGGTGCAAGGAGGGAGGGAAAGAGTAAGAAAAGAAAGGGCAAAAAAGAAAGCACAGCATATGGTGTTAGGTTTATTATTTAATCCTATGCCTGCCTTCTAATTATGGGTACATTGTTTAATGAAGTAATACCCAGTCTTGGAAATTACCAAGCAGGTGTTTAAAAGACATCAGTAAGCATTTCTGCTATAGTCTAATTAGCACTCTAATCCATTTTACAGTGCACAGTCATCATTATTTCTTCTACATTAGTTGCTGATATTTTATATAATGAATCTTATAAAATCTTCTAACCATATTACAAAAATACAGCTGCATACAAAGTATAAAGATTATGAATGCATTTTCATGAAAACACACATTTTATATCCATGTATAAAATAATTTGTAGTGTAAATGTGATGTTTATTTGTATATGCTAATGTAAGTTAGTAAATATTTATGTTTTCCCAACTCTACTTACTGTGTATTTTGGTAGATACTTTGTACAACTAGAACAATGATTATAATCATTTTCATTGTTGACAAGAAGTTACAAATAAAGTAAGATCCCAGTGACTGGATTACATTAGGATGCTTCTGTGTAGACATTATTATAAAAATGAATCAGTCTTAAAAATGAGCAGCCTTGAATAGGAAGTCCAAAGGTATGAAACCAGCAAGACAATGCACACTGCAGGGTTACACAGTAGTTAACCCTAGTAGACAAGGCTACCCAGAAGCTACTGTGACCCCAGATCCTTTATGTGAGAAACATTCAGTCACATTTCTTTTTTGTTTGTTTTGGTTTGGTTTTTTATATTTTTTAATTTATTTTTCTTATTTTACATATCAAGCCAAGTTCCCTCTTCCTCCCTCCCTGTCTCCCTCCCTACATCCCTTTCTTCCACCCTCCCATTCTCCCCAACCACCCTCCCATCCTACCCCCCCCACACACACACACACACACACTCCACACAGGGAGGGTGATGCCTTCCTGGAGGAGTCATCTAAATCTGTCACGACATTTGAAATACAAACTAGGCCTTCCTTCCTGCCTTAGGTTAAGGGAGTATCCCTCCAAGGGGATCTTGCTCCCAAAGTCCTTTTGTGCACCAGGGATATATCCTGGTTCCACTGTCAGAGGTTCCTTAGGCTGCCCAGGCCTTCTAACTGGGACCCATGTTCAGGGGGTCTGAGTCAGTCCAATGCTAGATTCCAAGCTATCAGTCTGGGGGCCCATTAGCTCCTCCTTGTTCAGGTCAGCTGCATATGTGGGTTTCTGTAGGCCAGTCTGTCCTCCCTCTCTACATCTGGATTCCAGTTTGGCTCAGTGTTTAGCTGTGGGTGTCTGCTTCTGTTTCATCAGCTACTAGATGAGGGCTCTATGATGGTGGATAAGTTGGTCATCAATCTCATTATCAGGAAAGGGCATTTATGGTAGCCTTTCCACTGTTGCTCAAATTGTTAGTTGGGGTCAGTCTTGTAGGTCTCTGGACATTTCTCTAGAGTCAGTTTTCTCTTGAAACTTATAATGGCTCCCTCTTTTATGGTCTCTCTCTCTCTCTCTCTCTCTCTCTCTCTCTCTCTCTCTCTCTCTCTCTCTCTCTCTCTCTCTCTCCTTTTTTTCTCTCTTCTATTCATCTCCTGACTCAATCTTCCTAGTCCCCTTCCTCTCCTCCCCTTCTCTTTCTGCTAGGTCGCTCTCCACTCACTGACACCCCTGTCCCCACTCCCAATATGCTCAGGACATTTTGTTCCTTTCCCTTTCTGTGGGGGACCTTGTATGAATCTTTTAGAATCTTCCTTGTAGCCTAATTTCTCTGGTGGCATTCTTTTGCTCTATGTCTAAAATTCATATATGAGTGAGTACATAACATGTTCCTCTTTTTCTGACAGGTTACCTCATTCAGGATGGTTTCTTCAAGTTCCATCCATTTGCCTGAAAATTTCAAGATTCCATTGTTTTTTTTTTCTGCAGAGTAGTATTCCATTGTGTAAATGTGCCACATCTTCTTTATCTATTATTTAATTGAGAGACATCTAGGTTGCTTCCAGGTTCTTGCTATTACAAATAATGCTGCTATGAACATAGTTGAGCACATGTCTTTATTGCATAATTGTGGATCATTTGAGTATATGTCTAAGAGGGGATTGCTGGGTCCTGTGGTAGACTGATTCCCATTTACCTGAGGACCTGCCATACTGATCTCCAAAATGGCTGTACAAGTTTGCACTCCCACCAGCAGGGTTGAAGTGTTCTCCTTTCTCCACATCCTCTCCAGCATAAGTTGTCATTGGAGTTTCTAAATTTAGCCTTTCTGGCAGGAGTAAGATGGTATCTCAGGGTTGTTTTGATTTGCATTTCACTGACAGCTAAGGATGTTGAGCACTTCATTAAGTGTCTTTCAGCCTTTTTCATTTCCTCTACTGAGAATTCTCTCTTCAGTTGTGTACCCCATTTATTAATTGGGTTATTTGGTGTTTTGCTGACTAGTTTTTTGAGTTCTTTGTATATTTTGGAGATCAGCCCTCTGTCAGATATAGGATTAGTGAAGATCTTTTCCCAGTCTCTGGGCTGCTGTTTGGTCTTGTCAACTGTGTCCTTTGCCTTACAGAAGCTTCTAAGTTTGAGGAGGTCCCATTTTATTATTTGTCAATCTCAGTATCTATGGTACTGGAGTTTTGTTCAGAAGGCAGTCTCCTGTACCAGTTTGCTCAAGGGTACCTCCCACTTTCTCTTCTAAGAGGTTCAGTGTGGCTGTATTTATGTTGAGGTCTTTGATCCATTTGGACTTAAGTTTTGTGCATGGCGATAGACATGGGTCTATCTGCAGTCTTCTTCACACCATCATCCAATTGTGCCAGCACCATTTATTAAAGATGCTTTCCTCCTCCCATTGTATACTTTTAGCTGTTTTGTCAAAACTCAGATGTTCATAGCTGTGTGGGTTAATATCAGGATTTTTGATTCAATTCCATTGGTCTACCTGACTAATTTTATGCCAATACCAGGCTGTTTTCAGGGCTATAACTCTATAGTAGAACTTGAAGTCAGGGATGGTGATGCCTCCTGAAGTTCCTTTATTGTACCGGGTTGTTTTGGCTATCCTGTGTCTTTTGTTTTTCCATATAAAAATTTGATTATTATTCTATCAAGGTCAGTGAAGAAATGTCCTGGGATTTTGATGAGTATTGCATTGAATCTGAAGATTGCTTTTGGTAAAATTGCCATTTTGCTATGTTTATCCTACCTATCCAAGAGCATGGGAGATCTTTCCATTTCTGGTATCTTTTTTACTATCTTTCTTTAAAGACACAAAGTTCTTTTGCTTGTTTGGTAAATGTTACTCCAAGATACTTTTGTTGTTTATAGTAAGTCACATTTCTATAACATCAGCACTTTGCTTGCCTTGCTGCATTTTGGGGGCCAGCTAGGCTAACTTGGGAGTAGCATCTCCATAAATAATAAATTTTGTTGGTCAAGTCAAATTTTATTTTGATTATATTTGTGTAATAAAAAGAAAGGTTTCTTTATGTTTAGTTTTTAACTGTCAACTTGATAAAATATAGAATCATCTGTCTAGATTAGGTTAAGCTATGGATATGACTATATGGAATTAGTTTGATTTGTGGGAAGAAAAACCCACTATGGGTGGGACAATCCTGAGTAAGGGATTTTGAATGGTGTAAGACTGGTAGTAGGAAGTTGAGCACCAATACTCATTGTGTTAATTTATTGGTGTCTGTGTTTGTCTATGGATAACATGACTAGCTGCTTTGAGTTCCTGATACCTTGACTCCCCACAATTGTTATTATGGATTGATTTGTTCTTCTCTCTCTCTCTCTCTCTCTCTCTCTCTCTCTCTCTCTCTCTCTCGTGTGTGTGTGTGTGTGTGTGTGTGTGTGTGTGTGTGTGTCCATGATTACACATGCATGCAGACGCTTGTAAAGACCAAAGCCTGATGTTGGTAGCTAATTCTCCACTTTATATTTTTACTTTGCTACTACATACATAAACACAGTATTTTTGATCAAATTCATCTCTCATTTCCATCTATAAATCATGCTGAGTACCACTAACTCCTACTGCTGAATTTCATGTCCACATGTATATGTTTGTATTATTTTTGATATATATTTTAGTGCATAGACTATTGAGTTTAATTAGTTTTGTGCTCATGCACATGCATATATTACTGCCTACTATAACATGGGAAACCTACCTAAGGTGCTACCACTGAAGAAAACTGACTTTTTTCCTGGTAACTGCTTAGAGCATCTTGGCTATCTATGAGTGGGGTCTTATTAAGAAGACACTGCCATTCTGTTAAGATGCTCCTGCCCACCCCAACACACACACACACACACACACACACACACACATACACACACACACACACACACACATACACACACACACACACACATCCATATTGGAAAATTAGCTAGAAGTGTCTTTAACAGGTCTCTCATAGACAAACACAGCTGTTAAGAGTTCATTAATATAGCATTATATCATATTCAGAATATACTATTTTGCAGATGTCTACTCTGACCATTTTTGTGCTCTCTTCTGCAGAGTTCCCTAAGTCTTATGGGGAGTCAGTTTTATATTGAAGTCCTGCATGAGAATAAACACTCAGCGATCATTTACTGTCTATACTTTGATCATTTGTTGCTCTCTATAATAGCCTCCACCCCTGCAAATGTTGCTGCTCTGATGAGTAGTGCAAGGTGAACTAAGTTATAAGTATAAGAATAAATATTTAGAAGGCTAGATAATCTATCAATTTAGTAGTAGTAATTTAGCAATATGACTATAGTCATGAGTTCTTGGCCAGATTCATAGTATCAGGTATGAATTCCCTCCTGTTGATTGGACTCTAAATCTAATCAGACAGATGTAGGTTACTGCCCAAGAAGCTCATGCCACTGTTGCAATCTTGAAATGGATCAGAGTTGATGTCTCACTGCCAAGGAGACCAGGTTCTTCCCAGATGCAAAGTAAATGTTCAATGTCTGGGGACAAAAGAAATAAAGACTCAGAGTAAATACAGAATTGAGGAAGAGCAAAGAAAAGACAGCAGAGAAGGTAAAGTCTCTTAAGCTGGTAGGCTACCAGCTGTTCTTCTACAAGGCTCTCAGAACATTTGATACCCTTTCCTTTGATACCCTTCTCCCTTACCTCATTTTCTTGGAGGAATAAATAACCTAAACCAGATGGCTTTGTTCAAGGGAAGATCTTGGTTAATGGATGACCTTTTTGTTAGGCAGGGACCAGCTGTTATATGGGAATCTCTCTCTCTTTTCTGAACCCTTTATTAACAACATACCCTCTTTATTTTTTTCTTATCCTATCCTCATGTATTATATTCCAACAACAGTGACCCCTATTTCCACTCCTTCTAGTTCCCTGCCCCCTCAGAGCTACTTTTCTTCCATTTCCCTTTTTAAAAAAGAGCAGGCATCCATGTGATATCAGCCAAACATGGAATAACAAATTACAATAAGACTAGGTACAAACACTCATATCAAGGCTGGATAAGGCAACCCAGTAGGAGGAAACGAGTCCTGAGCCCATGCAAAAGAGTCAGATACCCCCCACACACACACACACATAGACACTGCCACGCTTAAGAGTCCATTAAGAACTCCAAGAAATACAATGATAACATATATGTAGAGGATGTAGTTCAGACCCAGACAGGCTCCTTGTCTCTGTGAAGTCCTATGAGACCTATTTAGTTGATTTTGTGGGTCAGTCTTGTGATGTCCTCAACTACTCTGGCTCCTACAGTCCTTTATCCACCTCTTCTTCTGGGTTCCCCTTCCTCTGAAGTGTTTGGATGTGAGTCTTTGCATCTGCTCTAATCAGTTACTGGATGCTGCTACTATGATAACAATTGGGCTAGGCGCTGATCTAAGAATATAGCAGAATATCATTAGGGATCATTACAATGACATTGTTTTTTGGCCAGTCAAACTCCACTCTATCCTGGATCCCCAGACTGTCTAACCTCTGGTTCCTGGCCATCTAGACAGTGTCAGGTGGGGGCCTCAAGTTGTATCAGTGCTTAGTAGGCCATTCCCACAAATTCTTTACCATCATTACCCTAGCACATCTTCCAAGCAGGACAGATAGTAGGTCAAAGATTTTGTGTGTTGTGTGTCCTATTTATGAATGCATTTTGAACTAACATGTTCAATTAGTGCTAAATATTAAAATATTATTATTGTCAAAAGCATTTCATTCCAACTTTACTTACATTGTTTTTTAATGGTTAAAACAAAATTATCATATAATACTAACATCAATTAATAAAAGTAAAAATCCTCCTTGAAGACTGAAGAAAATTAATTATTGAATATCTGAGTAACTGAAACTTTATGTTTACATTTTCTCATGACAGATGTTCTAATAGGGGTAAAAAATATAATTAGTTCTTAAAGATGATCAAAACGTTTTATTTTTTACAGTAAAAGTTGTATTTAATATTTAGTATATCATCTAGCATATACTTTATGTAATCACAGATCCTTGAATATTTCTAGAAAAAAGGCCTACTCTGTAACCAATACCCAAGTTATTATCAGCTCCCACCAAGCCTGATACTCCTCCTTGATGTGTCTCAACACCATACTTTCCAATAATACATATTAGTTCTGTTATTTATAGTTTGCATGAATAAAACTCTGCATGATGTAGCCCTTGGTGAGTAGATTCTTTAGTTCACTACTTGTGTAATTTACCATGCAGCAAATATTTTATGATGTTTAAATTATTATATAGAATTGCATTATTAAAGATAATGGCGATATAAGAATATCTGTCATGTAGTGATGTGTCTTTGTAATATTTGCATATTTTTCCTGTTTTGAATATTCTATTACATGCAAATTTTGTCAAATGTATGCTCATTTGAGTCTGGCCTAACCCCAGGCCTAGAATTGCTACATTAATCTACATGCCTATATTTTGCTGCTGTGGAATTTTTTAGACAGCTGTTCTAAATGAATGGACAATTTACACTCAAACTCCTGACATTGTGAGATCCAATTGTTCTGCTTCCTGTTCAGTACTCATACTGTTGCAGTCCTTTGGCTCTCATTGTGGCTTATGGTTGGAACCATACTAACATTGACAAACAAAGTGAGTCCACCTTTCAGCAATCTGTGAATGATTTTCATGTTCTCCTTTATTGTGTAAATACATTTCACATAACAATGGGTATCAATCCCACATACTCACAGTAAATTATATCTCTTGCTCTCTTATATCTTATTATTTAAAACTTCCCTGATATCAGACCAAGTTTCATTTGAGGAAGGTGTTGACAAATTGGTGTTTTGTTGTTGTTGTTGTTGTTGTCCCTGAGTGGACTCGGGTAGAAAGATGATATTCATTTATAATAATTGATGTTGATCTTTAGTTAGGAAAAGGAAGAAAATCAAAATAATTTTGTTGGCCACCAATGTTGCCTTGAGACAGTGGCTTTTAGGTCATCATCTCACAAAATTGAATGAATTTCATAGACTAATGACAGTTGAATTTTAGAGAGAAATTTATTTTGGATTCATAGAAGGGGAGGAGAGAGTTCCTATATAGTATGTTCCTATGTAGTATGAGGGGTTCACAGAAAATCGCCAATGTGACCTCTCAGTCTGGATGTATTTTAAAGTACTCACAGCAGGAATTGACTGTATGGTGAGTGACATATGAGTTGGTTGACCAGACCATGAGGTACCCAGGTGCCTCCTTTCAGTTTCAGTCCAGAAACAGGAGGCTGGCATTCCTAGCCTCCAGCATAGACTGTCTTGTGACTCTTAGGGTCCATGTTTTACTTGTCTGACTTCTATCTCCTGTTCTCACCAGTTCTTTATTATTTGTCAATAAAGTCCCATGAGATCTTTAGCTCCTCTCCGTCTTAATCACCATCCTAAGTTCTCTGTCTTCTACTCTCTTTACACTCACAATGCTCCATGAAAACTGGCTTTGCCAGCCATTTTGCAGACCAACTATGCATCTCCATATCTCTCTAATAGTGACATGGCTCAATTCTTCATTATCTGCTGATCTCTGCTGAAATGTCACCTTGCCAAAAGACCATTTCAGATAATATTGTGTTAAATAACTTGTTCTCCTCATCTCTATACACTGTATTTACCTATCTTACTTTTAGATGTTATCTACACTGCTCCTTCCTATTAGAATAGGAGTTCTGAGTAGATGTTGTTGTCTTGTGTAGACTGCTATATTCCAAACATGTGATCACACAGTGGTTAAACTGTTATTTTTATCTATTAATTTATTATCTGATTAATGAGTTAGTGGATTGACATTTGTTCTGGTTAGGTTCTCTGTTTGTTTGTATTTTTGTCAGCTAGAGTCATCTGGGAAGAAAACACCACAATTGAGAAAATACCTCCATCAAATTGGATAGTAGACAACCTCATGGGACAGTTTCTTAATTAATGATCGATGCAGCAAGGCCAAGTCCATTGAGAAGTTGGAGCAAGCTAAATAAGTCACGTGGAGCAAGCCAGTAAACAACATTCCTCCACAGCTCCTGTTTCCCCTTCAAGGTTTCTTCCAAGAGTTTATATACCGACTTCCCTCTCTGATGGACTGATGCGCAAGAGTCAGAATAAATTCCTCTCTTCTTTGCTTTGGTCTTATTTATCACAGCAATAGAAAACAAACTAGAACAGCTGTGGTGATAAAGATAATCTTGTGGGTATTTATTATAGTGTATCACTGGCTAATTAGTGATGCTGGGTCCTATGTGTTGTTCAGCATAAGCTAGATTAAAGTAATAAGCAAGAGTTTATGCTGTGTATGTGGGGAGTTGACAGAGATGGAAGCAGGATTGAACATGGTGAATACTTTTTGTAAGTTAATTTCATTATAATGTGATTGTTTCTTTTTCTGCCTTTCAATTCAGGACTACCAAGATTCAAATCTGTGCTTCTTTTCTCCTCCTTCCATCTTAACCAAATTGCAAGTTATTCATCCAAGAAGAATGAAGTAGACATTTTACGTTAAATATCTTATATCAGAATGATTCTCTATATCAAAGGAAAAAGTGAAAACTTGGGGAAAAAGAATAATTGATATAACCAAGCAAGTCTATATTAGCTGTTGCTATATGTGCTAGATGAACAAATAAAAACAGGAATTCAGTTTAAGTAAGTGAAATCATTTTGAATTTTCTACTGTGAGATATGGTATTGAAGTTGAGGGCCAGGCACACTTGATTCAGGTTTAGAATTCCATCTTTTATAAGACTCTACAATAATGCTAGAAAAACAAATTATTAAGAGTTTTTAAGTGTTTCAAATTTTGTTTTTAGTTTTCCAGTAGATTCATTGAGTCTATGGCCCTGCATCTTTGCTTATTAACTTAACATTTTTCTAATTTTTCTTGTTCTACAAATTAATGAGCGTCTATAGGAAGAAATACATTTAAACTGTTCGACAGTCTCATACACTAACATGATAAACTTTAATCACTTTTATGACCCTCCCTGCTATATATTTCCTTCCTTTTGAGCCTTTCTTCACAGCAAGTCATCTACTATATTTTTGTGTTTCCTTTGGGGTATCACTCACTAAATTTAATGAGATTGTTGGAACAAGTATAACTTAGCCATTGCTACACCACTGAAAAAAATAACACCTTCTCTCTTAGGAACTGCCAATGTCTCTGATACAGGACTCAAGATTTGTGGGCCCCCTCCTAATCCATGATAAACTATTGCTTGGTCCAATCTTACACAGCCCTTGTGTGAAAGATTATCCAGATTATAAAATATTATCACAAGTGTAGTCTTGTTACTGTCTACCAGCAATCCCAAAACCTGAAGATATGGTAAAGTGAAAATCCAATAGAAATATTAATTATGAAGTCACAGTCTTGAAAATGGGGTCCTATTTTCATAGCAGTATTGTTGAAGATAATGACACAGTTGACTAGGTAGGAAATGACAAGTTGCTTCATGACTTTGACAAGTTGCTAAAATGAGTTGGGGAACAAGAGAGCTAATATTTGGTCTTGAGGTTTCTCATTCCAGGAAGCTAAAGTTGATAAAGGAAAACATGACACTACATAAAAATGTCACTCAATCAAAACTAAATTTGAAGTTGCTATTTGTTTTGACATATATTGGAGACTGAAGAGTAACAATTGTTTGTTCATTGTGCAAACATTACTGAGTGATGTCAAACAGTACAATACCAAGGTAGAGTGCCAGAAAATCTCCTGACACACTTTTGATTATCAGGAAAGAAACTCAGGAACATTTAGAATCTGGAAAACATATTTGTTTAAAAATTATAAAATGAAGAAAAAAACGCAAAGTGACCTGAAACTATAATAATGGGCATCAGAAAAAGTAGTGTACGGTAATTACTATGAAAGTTTCAACATTTGTTCTTATAATAAGAAATATTTCACAAAGGTTTAGCTGACAGGGCATATGAAGGACTCACTCTCACCGCTCATACCATACTCTGTCTTAGCCTAAATGAAAGAAATATTGACAATTTTGCAGTGAGACCATTGCAGTATATAACCAGAAGAAAGTAGAATAGTAGGGAAGTCGCATGTGGTAGATACTATTGGAATGCATGGGCTTTATTTCTCACTTGACAGATTGGTCACCCCTTATACAATTAACTACGTGTGAGGTTTCAATTTGTGCTTATCAGGAATGTTGTTGTTTCCATGCAGTAAGCTGATTGACCTATTTATCAACTAAGTGTAGGAGGCTATGTGTTTTATGACCTCTGCAGTTTTGTCCATCCATGTTAATGAGCCATGAAGGAGGGTTTGAAAACCTATTGAAATGTGATGCATTGTTACTTGGATGACATGGTAGATACTGTAATAAATGACCAAGACCTCAAATATTGAAAATCCCTTTGTAATACAGATATCAAAACAGCTTAGTAGGGAAATTTCCATCATAAACAAATTGGTTAATATTTGAAGCTTATTATTTTATTAATTACTTTTTTCCAAAATATTTAGAAATGTGTGATTTTAGAAGCTATGCATTCCCTGATTCAAGAGCATTCAGTTTACATAATTAAAATCAGTGAGGTTAAGTGGCTTTCTCATGGAGGGATATGCATCCCCACTAGTCTCCAGTGGTGAGCTGAAATCTGTATCATGTGGTTCTGCTTCCAATTTTCTTAATCACCGACTTCTGAGTTTTTACTGGGGTCTCTAATTATGTTTCTTTTTGTTATTGCAATCCAGGTTCATTAGTGAACTAACTGTGGGAGCAGAGCTTGTAGTACCAAGGAGGTTTGAATCAGAAGATCCTACCAGAGCACTTTTAACCTCTTGTGAGACCTTGAGAAGACATCTGTACTGATGTCTTGAGGAGACACACCTGGTATGGCCACAGTCCCCTAAAACATAGGAGATTGATGGGAGATGTTATTCTGTAGATATGTTTCTCATACTGGTTAATGAATAAACCACTGTGGGCCAATGGGAAAGCAAGATAGGCAGGGCTAGGAGACAAGGAGGAAAGAGGAAGTAGGAAGGAGGAGTCAACATGGAGAGCCCAGAGAGGTAGGACGACAGCCGCTCTGGCCAGTAAGATGAGCCACGTGGAAATACTTAGAATAGTAGAAATGGTTTAATCATTAAGACAGAGCTAGCCGGTAACAAACTAGTACCTGGCCAACAACCTTATGTCAAATACAGAGTCTCTGTGTGTTATTGGGGGCTGGTGTGGCAGTGGAACCAGGCAGGCTGGCGGAAAACTTACACGCTACAGGAGATCATTTTTCTTTCATAATTGTTCCTGTTCAAAAGTGGTGACTCTCCACATTGAATAATTCAGAAGCATAAAATGCAAAAACAAGGAAAACACTTTGTGTTAATTTTATAGACCCTGACCTCCCTCCCCAAACTCTAGAGTTGACACTTACAAAGAGATTGACTAATTGGTGACCTGGTTTGTTGCCTAACATGTATTAAGGCAGGAACGCCACTTAAATGTGACCCAAGTAAACCAACAAGACACTCTTGGTATTTTTGAAATCAGAAATAAAAGAGCAGACCTTCTTTTGATAGCCTGAAGTAGGAAGGTGAGCCCAGCTTTTTTAGGACACTTTTCATCTGTGGTATACACTTTAGAAGCAGTTCATTGAGGAGAATAAAGGAAACCTTAGAAGACACACAAGCCTAACCAGGACATTCTGAGAAAAAAAAAAAAAAAAGAGTGAGAGTAAGTGTGTAATTGCCTTATTTTCCAATAGCTTTTCATTGCTCAGTTCCCACCCATAATAGGTCCCAGTTGGGTCTTGGGTAATAAGAAAGAAAACTTCATTTAGAAAGATTGACTTCTTTTTTTAATTAAATTTATTTAATTTACAGTCCAACTGGAATTTCCCCTCTCTCCTCTCCTCCCATTCCTCCTTCCCCTCTGTCCCACCTGCACCACCAATCCACTCATTTTCTGTTTCTGTTCAGAAAAGAAGATGTCCCATGGGTATCAACAAAGCATGGCATATGAAGTTGTGGTAGGACTAAGCTTCTCCCCTATATTAAAGCTAGGCAAGGCAACCCAGTATGGGGAATAGTTTCCCAAAAGCTAGCCAAAGCATTAGGGTCAGACCTCGCTCCTGCTAGGAGTTCCACAATTAGATCAAGCTGCACAACTCACACACACACATACACACACTCACACATGCACACACACACACACACACACACACACACACACACACACACACATATATATATAGCCTAGATCAGTCCCATACAGGCTCCCTCATTGTCTGCTTGGACTCTGTGAGATCTTATGGTCCCTGGCTAGTTGTTTCTATGTACTTTCTTGTGATGTCTTTGACCCGTCTGACTTTTTCAATTCTGCTTCTCTCTCTTTGGCACGATTTCCCAAGTTCAAGCTCTGCCTAATGTCTATTTCCATTTGCTGGAGGAAGCCCCTCTGATGACAGTTGGGCTAAGCACCAATCTATAAGTATTGTAGAATGTCATTAGACATCTTTATATTGACATTTATTTTTTCAATCATTCTTGGTCCTATCTTAGGTCTCTGAGCTTCTGGGGCAGGGCACTCTTGGGATTGTTAGGGGTAGGCTCACTCTCATGGCATGGGTCTCAGGCTAAACCAGTCATTTGTTGGCCAATCTCACAATCTCTGTAATACCCTTACTCAAGCATATCTCATAGGCAGGTCACACTGTAGGTCAAAGGTTGTGTGCCTTATTTGGTGTTCCAATCACTCCACTGGTCATGGGAAATGGCCAGTTCAGGATACATATCCACTATTGCTAAAAAGCTTAGCTGGGGTCATCCTTGTAGATTCATGGGAGTTTACCTTGCATACTTTTCTACCTGACCCCAAAATGCACCCCTTCCCAGCCCTCTCTTCCAGTACTCTCCCCTTACATCATCTTCCCAACCCAATCCCTCATAATCCTATTCCTACCTACTCCCAGTCTACCTATATCTTCTATTTCCCCTTCCCAGGGAGATCTATGCAACCCCCCTTCTCAGGTACTCCTTATTACATAGCCTCTCTGGATCAGTGTGTTGTAGCATAGTAATCCTTTACTTTATCCTTTATCCATGTATAAGTGAGTACATATCATGCTTGTCTTTCTGGGCTGGTTTATCTCACTCTGGATGATTTTTTCTACTTCTATTCATTTTCCTTTAAGTATTATGATGCCATTTTTTTTAACTGCTGAGTAAATACTCCATTATCCTTATCCTTTAGTTGAGAGACATCTAGGTTTCTAGGTTCTGGCTATTACAAATATACCTGCTATGAACATAGTTTAGCAAGTGTCCTTGTGGAATTATTGAGCATCTTTTGAGTATATATGCTCAAGAGTGTATAGCTGGGTCTTGAGGTAGATTGATTCCCAGTTTCTGAGAAACTACCATAAGCCTGACTTTGAAGAAGCTCCTAAAGCTTTATGATTACTTTAACTTCCTTTTAGTTAAACCCATCAAAATAGGTTTCTTTTTTTATACCATATTAGAAGACAAAATGAATGTGTGCTTACCACTCTATTCTTACAACACAGTCACATAAGCACCAGGTGTGGGGCACTTACTCTCACACACTGACAAATGAATTAACAGTGTGGCTCTCCCACACACATATGAAAGATGCAGTGGTCAAAGTCCAAGGTGTCTCATGCAGAGTTAATTCCAGATGCATGTGTGTTAAAAGGCTGGGTGCAGAACTCCTGTACAGACAGAGGGAAGAACTGACTGTGCTTTTAATTTGTTGATTAGTCTTTCCTTCAGGGTGCAAGAAAGCACCCTTTATAAAATGGAGGTTTGACTGTCCATCAGACAAGTTGTGTCTGAAAAGGGTGAAGGAAATTAGAGTTTCTATGATTCACTATTAAAAAAAAAAGACAAATTCTGGATTTTATGAATGCCTAGGAGGGGAAGTTATGGGTCATAAACTTTAGAGGAAACCCAACATATAATTTATTTATTATGTTTTCTTTAAACATTTTGTTGCCTTTACTATTTTACCATTCTAAATTACATAGAAATGAATGGCTTTAGAATGATTTGCTTGTTCTCACCACTTAGTATTTCATAATTGATATTGTACTTTCATGTACTTCAACATCTTTTGCTTCTACAAACCCAGAACCTCACCAACCCCTTTATTTTGTTTCGGCTCACTGTGCGACTAATGTTCTCAGAGAGTCTAGTAACTCACTGAGATATTAATATATGGATATATGTTTCAGATTTTCAAAAATCAAAAAAATAATTGCCTTATCAGCATTATGGTTATATGAATGTAACCCAAATGTTGCTTACTCATTTAATTAGGTACCCTCAGAATTGAATATAAACTCTAGCTATGGCTCTATTCTTGATGTTGTCCTCAAAAAGTAGGGTTAATCATTTGTACTCACAAAAGATGTGATGAAGATTCAATGAGAACATGAAGTAACCTGGCTGATAGTCTAACCAGTCATCAACTTCAATTTTAAAAGATGGATATATTTATTATTGACAGGAATGTTTTTAGGCAGGAACATATTCTTTCCTAGAAATTCCTGTGCTTTAGAAATGAACTGATTACTTACATTGTAGCTTTATCATATCACTCCTACATTTTATTAAGCATAATGATTTTTCTAATAATCAATATTTCCACTAGTTACTAAGATTCCTTTCTCTCAAATAATCAAGATTTCATTGGAGTGGAAGCATTTGGTTAGAATATACTTCGGTCTTAAGTGAAGACCTTTTGCATGTCTTATCCCCTAGCAGTTGCAAGCATCATTACCTGAGCATTCACTCTATTAAATCTACATTAGCTGTGAGGCTTACATTCAAGTATCAGACTTGGCTTCCCTACATTAGTCACTTCATTACATAATGATCCTGTTATTTTGTACCACTCTTTGCCAGCTTTCAGTGACTCTTTACAAATTAAAAGCATATTACAAAGCCCCTCTCCACAGAACATCTATGCTTTATGAGGAAAGGCAAAAGTGTAAGCATGTATTAGAAATCTCAGGAAGATTTTTTTTAATTGAGTTATATGGGTACTCATGAACCCATATTAAGTACATGAGGTACACACACTGATTTAGTCTGAAGTCCTACATCTCACTCTTGAGCTGAGGGAAGAAGTAACTAACTAACCAAGAGCAAGTGGAGGTATATGGTTCAGAAAACAATGGCAATGTTTCAGGAAAGAAAAAGCATCAGGTCTTCACTGCATGTTAGGGCTCACTGCATCATTAGTAGTTCACGGTCAATGCCCAAGAAAATAACCACATAACTGGTTTACTCTCTTTTAATCTTTCAATATTTCAAATCCTATTCATCCCGTCTTTTTAATTTTTATGTTACCCTTTCTCTATAACCTATGAATATGAAGACAGTGATGTTTTCCTTTGATCACTACCTCCTGTCTGATTTCTCTGTGCCCATATCTTGTCAGTTTTCTATACTCAAGACACAATCATGCCTGTGAAAGGACCTGTGACTGATAATTTCCCCCACTTGCTTAAAATCCTTTCGTTTCTTTGTTGGTACTGAAACATATTCCCAAAATTAGCCTAAATTTTTTAATAACCTGATCCTCACTTACCTTGCATTCAGGTTGTTCTTCTCCCCTCACATGCCACTCATAGGTCATTTCTCATGCCATATTATACAAAGGAGAAACTGATGTTGTCCTGAGCCTGTTTTCAAAGTAGAAAGGTAAAAACAAACTAATAACTTTAATGAGGATAGTGAGGCCAAGATTTGAACTTATAATACTAGATAATGAAGCAACTACATAGAAGTAATAAAATAATAGTGATAATAGACAGAGGTTTGCCAGTTTCAGACCTGCAAGCTTACTATAGGATTTTTGATATGGATACAATGATCAAAGAAAAACATCAATAAAAAAGGAGATTTGGTACTGCAGGTTTCCCCCCCCCCCCCGCTGGCCTCCCACTCCTGCCGCCATGGTCCCATCGCCACATGAGCCCCAAATAACATTCTGAGACTCTGTATTTGATACAATCCTGTTGGCCAATTACCATTATTGTTTATGGGCTAGCTCTGTCTTAATTATTAACTCATTTCTAATTATCTAAATATTTCCACATGGTCATCTTATCAGGGAGCCGCAGCTGGCATCTGGCTTCCTCCATGCTCTACATCTTGACTCCTCCCTCCTACTTCCTCTTTCCTCCTTGTCTCCTAGCCCCACCTATCTTGCTATCTCATTGGTCCAACGGTGCCTTATTAATTAACAAGCATGAGAAACATATTTACAGGATAACATCTTCCATCACCTCCTCTTTTCTGTCTAAAATAAAAGAAGGGGTTTAACCTTAACATAGCAAAATATAACATACAACAGTTATCAAATAAGAATCACAGTTAACAATATTTAGTCCATTAACATTTTGTAAGAATTAAAGAAAATATCAGCTATCCTATCTTTGTGAGTCTAAAGTCCTATATGTAACTTATCTTTAATCCTAACTAAGGAAAACTATAACCATAACTATCTGTCTTCAACTCCATCAAAGACCACAGAAGGGTAATATATAAACTCTAGAAATGACAGAGACAACTCATTGCCTGGTCAGTCACCCGAAGTTCTTCTGTAATGTTCCATCTTCAGCCCATAGGCCATAATGTGTCTGGCAGACTTTCAGCAAAGCAGGAAACTTTAAACTGTCCACCTGTATTGATAGTTTGTCAGTCATTTTTCTTTGTGTCCTGTAGACTGTCTGGCTGTCTGGCAGCCTCTTCCATGAAGCAGGAATCCTGTAGCAGTGTCCATCTTGCATCAGCAGTCACCTTTTTGTGGGTCCTGCATGTCCAGTTTCTACAACATAAAGTCAAACAGTTCAGAAGAGCAGTACCTTGCCCAAATGGCTAGTCTTGCCATATTAGAAGCAAACTCCATAACAAGTTTCTTCAATATCCATCTTTCTTTCTGATACAGGTGGTGTTACCAGGAGCAGTTGTGCCTCACTGTCAAGAATAACCCTAAACCATTTTAAATGCAATATTCTGTAGGTCTTTGAAAGGTTTGAAGAATGCCTATTCATCTCAAATACATCTCTATATATCTATAAAACCTAACTAACTCAAAGCTTGACTATCACAGATAACTCTCTAATCTGTACTAAATTATACATTACATTTTCCAATGAGCTATATAAACACAATACCTAAACAAGAGGAGAAATATACATATCACAAAATTGATCTTAAATTGTGTCAATAAAAGAAAATCCATTCCAAAGCAAAGTATTCATATCTATTCCATAATTCCCTTTTTACCTTTAAAAAGATTGTGGTTATAGCCATTTATAACCAAGTCCATTTAAATGAAAACAAACATTTATAAACAATATTTGGGAATTTGGACGTCGTTCTTTCCAAACAACTTCCTGCTGGTAGGGGGCACTGTCATGGGGATCCTAAGAAGACGCAGAAATCTTGGCTGTAGTCTGCAAGGCTTTGTCTCAATTTCTTTGAATGTTGGATCACCTGGTGAGCTGTTTCAGGGGATCTGGCTTGATCAAACCATATAAGTCTGGAAAGAATCCACAGCTTTTCATTTTCTGTGGAAACAAAAGTAGAAATCATTTTCTCCAGTAACTTGTCCTTAGGCTTAAATTTTGGAGTCAAAGCACTTTTAAAATATATAAATTGAATTAATCCAGCAGCATTTCTTTTATCAGTAGTTATTTTCTAGGCAATCAAATAATTTAAAGACAACAGAAGTGTGTATAGTATCCAAAATTTCTCTGTGTTTTCCATGTTTACGTGGCTTTTTTATTACTCTATTTCTTCTATTTCTATTTTTATATATTTTGAGACAGGGTTTCTCTGTGTAACTTTTATCTGTCCTGGAATTCATTGCATACCAGGTTTACTTTGAAATCACAGAGATCTGCTTGACTCTGTCTGCTGAGTGCTGGGATTAATGGTGTGTGCCACCAAACCCATCCATTCTACTTCCTTTATTTTATTTTTTTTAAACCATTGTATCCTGTTTCTTTTTCTCTCCCAAGCCAGCGTACTTTTTAAAATACAGTGTAAACCTTCATTGCAGCTCTTATACACACCAATGAATTGTTAGCAGAGCTCATTAAAAGCAAGGCAGTTTTTTGCCGCTTATGCTAATTTTGGAAACCTCTCTTAAAGGAGCCGTGCAAATCTCTGTCTACAGCAAAACAAATCCAACCGAGAAAATGCTGCTACCGAGAAGTCTTGCTAGTCTCTGTTCCCTTGTTTCTAAAAACTATTTTTTAAGCTTTTGTTAAGTTTTAAGTGAACGTTCTCAATCCCAGTTCTGACACTATTATGTTACAGCAGGTTCTTCCCGCTGGCTGCAGCGGGTCCTGCTGCCATGGTCCCATTGCCACGTGAGCCCCAAATAACATTCTGAGACTCCGTATTTGATACAATCCTGTTGGCCAATTACCATTATTGTTTATGGGCTACCTCTGTCTTAATTATTAACTCATTTCTACTTATCTACATATTTCCACGTGGTTGTCTTATCAGGGAGCCGCAGCTGGCATCTTGCTTCCTCCATGCTCTACATCTTGACTCCTCCCTCCTACTTCCTCTTTCCTTCTTGTCTCCTAGCCCCACTTATCTTGCTATCTAAATTGGCCCAACGGTGCTTTATTAATTAACAAGCATGAGAAACATATTTACAGGATAACATCTCCCATCAGAGATTTGTTCATAAATCATCTTCTCTACATTGAGACATTGAGGGGCTACCAATATAGGATCAGAAAAATGAAGGCAAAGATTAGACAAATGAAATGGAAACAAAAATGGCATTGCTGAGTACAGGTGTAGGGAGTCTTTTAGGAAGTCATATATAAGTTATTTTTCTTCTTTATTGATATTTCTGGTTGTGATACCTGGTAAAAGGAAAGGTAGAGGTTAGGGAAATCTAGGTCAAGTTCATTCTGTATTATAGTGGTTTTTTTTCTTTCTGAGATAGGGTTTCTCTGTGTAGTTTTGAAACCTGTCCTTGGAACTTGCTTTGTAGACCAAGCTAGCCTTGAACTCACAGAGATGTGCCTGCCTCTGCCTCCTGAGTACCAGGATTAAAGGTGAGCACCACCACTGCCAATTCTGTATTATAACTATAAATGAAGAATTTCTCAAACACTCAGTGGTGCGTACAGGACTTGTATCATAGATTCTAACCGGAATGATTTAAGGCAGCAAAAACAAACAAACAAAAAAAACCACAACAACAACAACAAAAAAATACAAAAACAAAAAACACATACAGCATGAGGCTAGGAAGCCAGCTATCTTTATTTCACTCTTATCCATGTCATCTAATAGATACATTCAGGTTTGAGTAAAGAAAATGCTTTAAGAAAAGTGGCCTTTAGTTTCTGCAAAGTCACCTAGGCAAAATTATCCTATTTCACATTTCAGTGGACTACTGTATAGCTAGGAAGAAAGAAGTAATATGTCAACACATATGACCTTGGAAATGGTACCTTTAGTCCAACTGCCAGCTAGTGAAACAAGATGATTTTTGTAGATTTTTCTTTGGTAATCTCAAACAAGAGGGTTATAATAGGAACAATTCTGAATAATAGACTTTCTCTCCTCTGAATAGATTCTGGGGCTTTATAGGGGATAATTCATGGGGTGAAGGTTCTTTTTCTTGGTAAAAATGAGACTTGGTAAAAAATGATCTTTTTAATTAGAGGAGTCTTGGATCATTCTGGAAGCATGGTAGATATTCAACAAATATTTGTTAATAATAAATTTCTGCCAAGCCTCCTGTTTGAATGCATAATACTGACTCAATACATTAGAGTGTGGAATGTTGTCTATGGCCCTCAGTGAAAAGATTTAAGAATGAATTCTTTACAAGGTGCCCCTGGAAAACCCAATACAATCTACCTATCAATCTCTGCTTTGAGCAATCCAGTCTTCCAGATAAAGGGCAGAAGAAATTGGCCATCTTAACGAAGAACTTTCTGAACATTTCATCAGATGAGATAGATATTAATATTATACTATAATTTGTAATTGCCATCCAGCAGCCTCTTTTCACTAAAGTTTTCTTTAATGTATAATTTAAGTACAATTAATGCATTATGATTTTTTTTCCAATGATGTATTGACCAAAGTCTATGGTTGTTGATTGATATTATCACTTATTTCTATGTAGATCCCAGTCAATTCAAGTGAAAGAAACATAATGGTAGAAATAATAGCCAGTGAGAGTTAACACTTTGAAGCACTTACTATGTGTCAAGCATTGCACTATGCATTTCATATTCATTATTGAATTAGTACGTTGACTGCAGCACTGATGTTATTTTCCCATTTTGAAGAAAAGGCTGATAAGAGGTGGATTATTTTACTGAGAGTTACTACTAAGTGGAGGAGGCAGAATTTTAACCTGGACAGAACTGAAATCTTAACAATACTACATAGCAATTTCCCACCATTCATCATTTTACTTATTTAAATGTCACTCTTGCCATTAACATGTGATTCCTATTAAGTTCTAATATAGCAAAGTAGTCTATTGACCTTCTAATAACAAGGCAGTCTGAATGCAAATGTGCCATCCTTGCTATTTTGCTATATTTAGGGTGTTGAGTTTTGTTACCTCTCAGATTTATTATTTAAAAAATTATAGGGCTACCTCACTTATCACTAAAAATCATATGTCTGATTTTTGTTTTTCTTTAAAGCTTTTCTTAATGTAGAAAATAATGGGTTTTGTTGTGGCATTTTGATACTTGTGCATCACTGTTCTTATAGAGTTTTTAATTTGGCAAAATGAACACATTTTTTTCATACTTTATTAGTATGTAACTGGGGCTCTGAAAAAAAACGTCCCATTTCATAGCTAAAGAAATTTTCTCCAAAACCAAACATTCTCAGCTGTATGAAGAAAAGTGTTATATTATGAATTCTACTTCATATACTATCTCACAAGTGTGATCATCAGAAAAAAATCAACAAAATACCATCTTGTATAAAAAAAAATGGCAATAGTTTGGGGCCAGTTTTGCTCTATGGAATTTTTGCTTATAGAGCCGTCTCAGCTATTTCTCCTGTGAATCAATGATCAGATAGTGTTATGCTTATTTTTCAATAATAATTAAACAATCTCCTTACCCAAATAAGCCACAATTTTTATATTTGCCTTATAATTTAGCTGAAATCCCTTTGTCCCTTGAAGTGGAATTATTTGACTTTAAAAACCGCCAGCATCAGTGTAATCCCTAGAATCTAATAAGGATTCCATCAGTGTAAAATCGTTATCCTTAGGCAGAAAAGAGAACCAATTCAATTATGATGTTGGTTGAAAAATTGAAAGGCTTTTTAACTTGAGGGTGGAAAAGTTGTAGTACATATTAAAATAGTTAGAACAAAATCCGTGCATCTCAGCTAACAAATGCTAATACGTTCCTTTGTTACCCTCTAATTTATATGATTCATGTAAGCCTCCAGCCAGCGAAACTTGTACTAAATTTCATGTGCATTAAAAAATAGCAAAGCAATGAATTGTGAAGTTATTAACATCCGTGCCTGCTTGCATTATTAAGTCGTACACATCAAATCTGGTAGTACAAGGAGAGAAATGTCATAATGAAGTACAGCAGCATTTAATCAGGAGTTTTTCTAAAGGTCATCAGGGCATTATACTATACCCATCCATGCAGAACAGAAATCTGAAACAGATATCCAATGTGGCACAATAATAGTAAGTTGAACAGTCATCCACATACTCTATCTGCTAATGATCATATTTCCTACTCTGCTAAAGTGGTAAAGCTGAGTCTGGTCCCAAATCATGTATGCTGCTCTCTAAATTAATTACAGATTAACATGGATATAAGACTGCAAACACAAAGGACATTTGTGTGCTTATTTACCTTCTACCAGGGAGCAGATGACTGATGTTCCCAACACAAGCTTATAAAGAACTCTTTGGCTCTTCATCTAGGGAAGCCACAGGCTGTACGATTTAAGTATCCTATCATTTATTAATATTTTCTTACTCAGAATGGAGTTTTATGTGCTTCGGGACAAGTATTCTCATTTTAATACTTAAGAGCCATGAGTATTTGACCCCGCTAAATATTTTACACTATGAATCTAAAGGCTGCTATGCTTTCTCATGTGGTTGGGCAGCTTCAGTGAGGAAGAAAAAATAAGTGCCCCCATAATGCCTTGTGGTAGATAATTGTTGTATGTCTGACTTATAATTTTTCAGATACTGGAATTTCTTTTAAGGCAATTAGAGTTTGTGCAATTGGAAAGAACAAGAAGGGGGGCTGGAGGCAATTTAAGATGGTTAACGTTGATTCATGCCTGCTACTACTGTTTACTCCAACTGTCTCTTTATGTTGCCATCCTTCACAGTTAAATTTGACCCCACAGCCACAGCCAAAGAAAATCTCCTTCACTCCTTTATAGACTCATGCCTGGCTCAGACATCTTTGTTACCTCCCAAGAGACTGTGGTGACACAACCCTATCAGTAAACAGGTTTCAAATCTTCTTAAACACTCTCATTTACTGGTCCCATTTTTCTGAATTCCCCGCCTTCTTCATGTCCAAAGCCCTGCAGCCATTCTGTTCTAATGCAAAGGCCCTTGGCAAGTAGCTTCTCTCTGCTTCCTTTGCCTACACCTATAGCAAGAGGGGAGACTCTTGCATGGTTTGTCTTAAAGATTTTAAAAATCTAGTTGAATAATGTCAGAATTAGAGGGCTAAATACATGGTTTGAATGACAAATCAGTGTTTTTGATTCAATAAAAAAACTTATTAAGACTATTTGCCCTGTTGAGAATGTACTCAGTGAATAGCTACTGTATCCATGATGAAAATATTTGATATCCTATTATCCTTATTGAGGCACTGTGTATATGTGTAACTATTGGTATTGCATCTTAAGAACACAGTGTGTTTCACAACATGAGCATCCACACAATAATATTCTTAGCTTTAGATATTAAAATGCTATCAGTCTCCATGAAATCCCCATAAAGTAGATGTGTATACCACTGCCAAATCTACTGAATTTTAACAGCACAAGATTCTCTCTTGTTATTTTGTGTACATGAATTTATCTTGTATATGTTCTTTTGTATCTGATTTATGTTGCTAACATTAGAGGCTATTCTCCTAGCTAGATAGCTCCTCACTGTGTGAGTGCATATTTCCATGTACAGTCCAGTACAGAGGGCACTTTCTTATATCCCAAGAGGGAAGGATAATATGAATGAGGCTGCTAAGGATAATTAACTACATGTTCTTAGTTATTTGTATGAATGTGTGCATATAATCTTAGCAAAATTGCTGTGTCATGAGCTATGTACTAGTTACAAAAGCAGAGATAATTTTAAGATACGTGTCTACAGTAAATCTCTTTAAGGGTAAGTGATATTGGAGCTCAGTTAAAATATCAACTGGGAAAATATCATATTCAACATTAATTATTATTTTAGCTGAAGAACTGGGATTTAGACAAAAAGTAGTTGTTCAATTAAATGAGGTGAAGTGTAGAAGCCTAAGCTCTTTGGAGAATGCACAGGTTGAACTGAGTGATTGATTGGTTCGTTCCTTATTTCTTTCCTCTTCCCTTCTTTTCTTCCTTCCTTCCTTCCTTCCTTCCTTCCTTCCCTTCTTCCTACCTTCCTTCCTCTCTTTCTTTTGTTAGTTAATTAATTAATTCATCCATTCATTCATTCATTCATTTACTGTGACACTAGAAACTTACCCTAGGGCCTCATGCATGCTAAGCAAGGGCTGTAAAACTGTGCTTTTTCTAGTCCAGAACTAACTGTTTATACAATGGCCTCTATTTATGTCATTTCATCGAGTTCAGAAATCTTGACTCTAAGGATATCCTTTCTGGGTCCCATGTCTCATGTTATATAGTACTCTCTGTTACACACAATCTCTTTTCTTTGTTTATTTTACTGAAATTCCTAGTTAACTCTGTCACCATCACTTACACTCATATTTCCATCCTTTGAGCATTCAGAATGTAGAATTTATGTGTACTACATAGAATACATAAAAGTATATAAATGTCTGAGTTTTAAAATCATCAGAATTTAGTAAGACCTTGTAACAAAAGTATTCTATTTATTACATTTCAGGGAGAATACTTGATGCTAAAAGTTTTATTAGAGTAATTGTAATTAAGAAAATAACACTAGATTTTCCAGAAACCTCTAAACATTTTAAAAATCTCTGTCTATGCCAGGTATTGTGGTGCACACTTCTAATCCTAGCAGATGCAGATAGATCTCTGTGAGTTTGAGGCTAGTCTGATGGTCTACATAGAGAGTTCCAATATAGTCAGAACTACATAATAGAGAGACCCTGCCTCAAGAGAAACAAATAAAAAGTTTATATCTACCTATTTTTTGTGTGTGTATGTGCATGTGTATATATACATGCAGAGTGCTTGTGGAGGTCAGAGGACACCTTTCAGGAATTATTTCTCTGCTTCCACCAGGTGGGCTCTTGAAACAGAACTCAGGTCATCAGGTATGGTGTAAGTACCTTTATTCACTGAGCTATTTCAGTGGGCCTCATACTTTTAAATATAAATATTTTTGGTGTTTTTTTTATACTTTAGTTAGTCCTATGTATTTCGGGCATATCAAGAGTTAGAGCTGTGTAAACTGCAGAAATTACTTATCAGTGTTAAGTGACAAATGTCTCCACCCACAGTAGTAGCTGCTTAAGAGTTGAATAGCTTCAATGAAGTTTATTTATTTATAAACAAGCTATGTGTTACTGTATGCACTAGAAAACCATTTTTTAAACTGAAGACAATATTTGGGAAATAAACTTACACCCGTCAGTATCCTGACATTAAGGCAAGATCAGAAATGTCTGAGAAGGGTGGTGTGTTATTATTCAATAGCTTTTAATTTTGCTAACCTAGACTCTATTGATGGATGTGCATCTGTATATACTCTGAGCCCTTTGAAGAGCATACACAAGCCTCAGAACTGGGCTGACAGAGCTGAAGACAATTGAACTAGCAGATTCAGCGTGCTTGTGGTTTATTTGCTCTGTGGTACTGAGTATTGATTAATGACATAATAAATCTTTTTGAACCTTACTTTCTATTGCCAGCATAGCATTCTGAAATGAGAGCTGCAAGCAAGTGTAGAGATGAAGAGATGCATGTCAAATAAGATAAGTTTGTCTGAGCTCATGACTGATGAATAAATGCATTGGGGGAGTTGCCTGCTAGCTTTTCTTCATCCTTAACGTATGAAATTGTTTGTTAAAGCCATCCTTAGAAACTTCCATTAGTCTGGATTGCATTCATTTGGATTTAAAAGTTTCTACTATGGTAATATAATGTGAGGAAAAAAAATCAGAAAGTTGAGACTGTAATAAATGTTTCTATTTATTCTAGGAATAATAATTTTAATTTCATGTTACTTATTGGTATTCATCAAGGATGTTATTAAAAGCATTGATGGATACTTAGGAAGACACATTGAGACCCTGTCTGTGGGCACTAAATCCCAGTTTTCTTTTTTGTAGAATGAGATTCTGTCATCACATATTAATTAAGCATTTGAGAAACATCTGGTACAGTGTTTTATACACAGTAAAGACTCAGTACACTGGTCCACACATTATATCGCCCTTTTAAATAAAGTATACAGTTTCTGCCTCCAAATTTAATTGATCTTTATTATTCATGAAATATTTCTCAAATGCCAAGCTATAAGCTAGGGGATAGATTATAATAAAGCAAATTACAAAATATGGTATTTATACAAGGACATAAAGAAAGATAATTGTTACTTAACAACAAAGTGTTTTAGAACATTTCCCAGCCCTCGAAAATCATAAAGGCTAAAACAATGGATTTTAGAGAAAAAGATATCATTTGCCAAGAATAATCACAGTTTATATTACACTGGGCTCCAGCTTATTTCCCTGATATAGTAGCTAGAGATCCTTTTACAATTCAAAGAATTAAGTCTCTAAAACCAAAAGTTATTCACCTTATGCTATCCATGCCTGTACTGGAAATCCTTGAATTACATGAAGGAACAAAATTTATATATAGGACCATAATATGTATTTCATAGGAGATGGTGACAAAATGAAAATTTTGGATGTCATCATGACTGTCAACATAATTGAACTCAATTATGTACCAATAAGTCTTAGTCCAATGAATCCTCTTCATAACATCATGGTATGGGGAATAATTAAAATGCATTCTACAAATGAGAAAGCTGGGTCCAAAGGTCATTTTATTAAGAGCTGAGATGACAAATGACAATGCTCATGTTTGAACCTGGGAAACTGGTGTCAAAAGCTTACTATCTTACTGATATCCCAACTTTGCAAAGGTTGCTGGTAGCTCTGCTGACAGGAAGAGAAGTTTGGGGGAGATGAAGAGTCTAAAAATCTGCAGTATGATTTCACTACAGATATTATTATCAATGAGCTTCAATTCCTAACAAGGTAAGCTTTGGGGTTTTCCAACTGCACAGAAATTTCTGTGTATCTCTTTATCTTTTAATTAACATTCTTTTATTAAACATATACTATTATTATTTTAAGAGGCTATCTGTTTAAAAAAAAAAAAACATTTCATGAGTTCTTTGAGAATTTCCAAAAATGTGTGTCATGTTTTGATCACATTCAATCCCTTCCCCAATTCTTCCCAGACCCAGACCCTTTCCCCATCCACCCAACTTTGTGTCCTTTTAACCATTAAGATCAATTGGTACTGCCTAAATATTCTTGGATATGTGTCTTCCCCTGGAGCTTTGCCAAATTCTCAGGGACTAAACCCTCAGAAAAAAAAGCGACTTATTTTCCAGCAGCTAACAATTGCTCCTTAACTAAGGGTGGGATTTTGTGTCAAATTCTCTCCTCTAATTTTGGAATATGGTGTAATCTTTCATGGGTATTGTGACACTGTTACATGTTTATATATGCGGCTGCCCTGTTTTGTTCAGAAGAGACTGTTTCCTTGGAGTAGTCCCTTATCCTTGACTTTTACACCCTTTCTGTTCTGTCTTCCACAATGATTCTTGAGCCTCAGGGGACAGAGAGAGAGAAGAGAGAGAGAGAGAGAGAGAGAGAGAGAGAGAGAGAGAGAGAGAGAGAGAGAGACAGAGACAGAGACAGAGACACAGAGACAGAGACAGAGACAGAGACAGAGACAGATAGAGACTGTGTGTGTGTGTGTGTGTGTGTGTGTCGGGGGGGTATGTTTTATTTAGCACTGTATATTCTGCAGTTTCATTCTCTCAATTCAGAGAATTGAACTTAGGAACTTAGGAACACACAAATGTTAGACAAGCACTCTAATTCTGAGCTAAAATTCCAATTCAAATGGTAACATCTTTAACTAACTTTAAAAAAGCCTAATGCAGGGCCTGGAATGTTTGGAAAGCATGGGGGAGAGATCATGAATAGAGGTTCTCTTGGTGAAGACCCAGAATCCAGGTTCCCTTCTTCCCTGCTACTCCTTTAAACATTCCTTTCTGGTTGGCCAGGACAAGTCTCATGAACATTGATGCAAAAATACTCAATAAAATACTGGCAAATCAAATCCACGACCACATCAGAGAAACCATCCACCATGACTAAGTAGGCTTCATCCCAGGGATGCAGGGATGGTTCAACATATGAAAATTCATCAATGTAATTCACCATAGAAATAAACTGAAGGAGAAAAACCATATGATCATCTCACTAGATACTGAAAAAAACTTTGACAAAATCAAACACTCCTTGATGATAAAGATCTTGGAAAGATAATGGATAACAGAAGCATAACTAAACATAATAAAAAAATACACAGCAAACCAACAGTCAACATAAAGTACAGGGAGATAAATTTAATACAATTCCTCTGAATTCAGGAACAAGACAAGGCTGTCCACATCTCTTAAATATTGTACTTTAAGTTCTAGCTAGAGCAAAAAGACAACAAAAGGAGACCAAGGGGTTACAAATAGGAAAGGAAGAAGTCAAACTTTCACTACTTGCAGATGATATGATAGTTTACAAAAGTGACCCAAAAACTCTACCAGGAAACACCTACAGCTAATCAGCACCTTCAGCAAAGTGGCAGGATACAAGATTAACTAAAAAAAAAAAATCAGTAGGCCTACTATATACAAATGATAAAGGGGCTGAGAAAGAAATCAGAGAAACATCATTCTTTCAATAGCCACAAACAACACAAAATATCTTGGGGTAACAGTAACTAAGCACATGAAAGAACTGTATAACAAAAACTTTAAGCCCTTAAAGAAATAAATGAAAGAAGATACCAGAAAATGGAAAGACCTCCCATGCTCTTGGATAGATAGGATCAACAAAATGAAAATGGCAATCTTGCCAAAATTGATCTACAAATTCAGTTCAATCCCTATCAAAATCTCAGTACAATTCTTCACAGACCTTGAATGAACTATACTCAACTTTACATGAAAAACAAAAGGCCCAGGATAGCCACAACAACCCTGTACAATAAAGGAACTTCAGGAGGCATCAGCATCCCTGACTTCGAGCTCTATTATAGAGCTATAGTCCTGAACACAGGTTGGTACTGACACAAAAATAGACAGGTAGATCAACTGAATCAAATTGAGACCCCTGATATTAACCCATACACCTATGATCACCTGATTTAAACAAAAGGATCTTCAACAAATGGTGCTTGCATATCTGGATGCTGACCTGTAGAAGACTACAGATACATCTATCATCATGCTCAAAACTTAAGTACAAATTGACCATAGACCTCACCATGAATCCAGCCACACTGAACTTCTTAGAAGAGAAAGTGGAGGGGTTATACCCTTGAAAAAATTGATACAGGGGATCACTTCCTGAACATAACACCAGTAGCATAGACACTGAGATCAACAATTAAGAAATTGGAACTACTGAAACTGAGAAGCTTCTCTAAGGCAAAGGACACAGTCAATAAGACAAAATGGCAGCCCACAGAATGGGAAAAGACCTTCACCAACCCTACATCTGACAGAGGGATGTTTTCCAAAATATACAAACAACTCAAGAAGGTAGTCACAAAAACATCAAACAATCCAGTTAAAAAGTGGGGCACAGAACTAAATAGAGAATTCTCAATAGAGGAATCCAAAATGGCTGAAAGCCACTTAAGAAAGTGCTCAACATCCTTAGCCATCAGGGAAATGCAAATCAAAACAACTCTGAGATACCATCTTGCACCTGTCAGAATGGTTAAAATCAAAAACAGCAATGTCATTTTATGCTGGAGAGGATGTGGAGAAAGGGGAACGCTCCTCCATTGCCCGTGGCAGTGCAAACTCATACAGCCACTTTGGAAATCAGTGTGGTGGGAACTCAGGAAATTGGAGATCAGTCTACCTCAAGATTCCACTCTTAGGCATATACCCAAAGGATGCACATTCATATTGCAAGGGCATCTGTTCAACTACGTTCATAGCAGCATTATTTGTAATAGCCAGAAACTGGAAGCAACCTAGATGTCATTCAGCTGAAGAATGGATAAATAAAATGTGGTACATTTAAACAATGGAGTATTACTCAGTGGAAAAAAATGGAGTCTTGAAATTCACAGGCAAATGAGTAGAACTAGAAAAAATCATCCTGAGTGAGATAAGCCAGTCATAAAAGACAAACATGGTATGTACTCAGGCATATATGGATATTAGACATAGATCAAATGATTACCAGCCTACAATCCATATCTCCAGAGAAGCTGGGAAACAAGGATGGCCCTAATGGAGACATACACAATTCCCAAGAGAAGTGAAAAGGCACAAGATCTCCTGAGTAAAATGGGTGCATGGAGGGAGGGGAGAGTGACTTAGGAGAAAGAGAAGGGGAGTTTATGAGGGGAGGAGAAAGACATGAAGGACTTGGAAGATTGAGTCAGAGGAAGAAAAGAGATACCTTAATAGAGGAAGCCATTATAGGTTTAAGGAGAAATCTGACACTAGGTAAAATCCAGAGATACACTAGAATACCCCAGCTAAGAATCTAAGCAATAGGTGAGAGGCTATCTTAAATGTTCTTCCTCGAAGATGAGATTGATGACTACCTTATATGTCATCATAGAGCCTACATCCAGTACCTGATGGAAATAGAAGCAGAGACCCACAGCTAAGCACTAAGCCGAATTCCTGGAATCCAGTTGTAGAGAGAGAGGAGTGATTAGCAAAGGGGTTGAGACCATGCTGCAGAAACCCACAAAAACAGATGACCTGAACAAGGACCCCAGACTGACAGCTTGGAAGCCAGCATACATGAGTGACAGTTAGGAGTTCTGGGCAGCCTGTAGGGTCCCTGGTAATGGAACAGCATTTATATCTAGTGTACAAATGAACATTGGGAGCCCCCCCCCATAGAGTGCTACTCTCAAACTAGACACATGGGGGATGGCCTATGTCCTGCCCTAAACGAAGTGACAGGCTTTGATTATTCCCCATAGAAGGACTCAGCCATTCTATGGAGCAGAAGAGGGATGGAATGGGTGTTGGCTTTGGTGGGGGGGCATAGGAGAATGGGTGGAAGAAGGACTGGGATTGAGATATAAAATATGACTTTTTCTAATATAAATTAAAAAGAAAAGAGGAAAAAAACATTTCTTCCATTGTGACTAACTGCTACCCATAGAAAAGCACTCTTCCAGGGATCCACAACTCCATAATTGACTGGGAATCTTTCTTTTTTTTCTTATTGAAAATAGATACTTCTATCATGCAGTACATACTTACCATAGTTCCCTCTCCCACCTTCTGTTTTTCCCCAATCCACTCTCTCTCCCCCTTAGCATCCCTTGAGAAAGATCAGGCCTCCAAGATATAACAACCAAACACAACTAAACACATACAATAAGACAAAGGAATAAGCCTTCATGTTGAGGCTGGACAAGGCAACCAAGTAGGAGGAAAAGAGTTTCAAGAGCAGGCAAACGAGTTAGAGACATGCACACTTTCACTGTGAAGAGTCCCACAAAACAGCAAGGGAAACAACCACTGCATATATGCAGAGGGCCTTGAGCAGTCCCATGAAGTCCTGTGTATTCAGCTTCAGTCTCTGAGAGGCCTTATGATTCCCTATTAAGTTGACTCAGTGCCTATGTTCTCTTCCTGTCTTCTGTACTCTCTGGCTTCTACAATCTTTCCTCTCCCTCCTCCAAAAGACCCAGAGCCAGACATGGAGACAAAATCTCACATAACCATTTCACATAAAAATATCAATTATAATACAATATAGTATATTGAATGACATAATTTTAATTTTTTATAAAACAATTTCTTATCTTTTATAAAGTGTTCTCTTTCTCCAATTCCTCCCTGATCCTTCCTACTTCTATACCCACTCAACTTCATCAACACAACAACAAAAAAATCCCAGTAAGATACAAAGTACCAAAACAAAATAAAAAGCACACACAAAAACACGGAGTCTGATTTGTGTTAGCCAACTACTTCTGGGCATGGGACTTTCTTTAGAGTCCTAGAGTATGTGTGGTTCATATAGCTAAAGGCTCTACATTGGAGACAAACTGATTTTCCCTTTCCTTGTGTATCAGTTGCAAATAGCTTCTCACTTAGAATCAAGAATTTAAGTCAATTTCCCTTTCTTCATGCTGGTTTTCTTGTCTGATTTGAACTCATGCAGATCTTGTGCTTCCTGCCATAGTCTCTGTGAGTATATCAGTCCTTTTGTGTCTGCAAGATGCTATTTCTTTGAAGACATCTGCCACTTCGGGCTCTTACATTTTTTTTGTCTTCTCTTCCACAGATATCTTTGAGCCATAAGTAGAGGCTTTTGCTAAAAACATACATTTATTGATGAGTGCTCCAAAGTCTCTCAATTTTTGTACATTGTCCAGCTATGTATTTCTCTGTCAATTACTAACTACCACAAGAATAAAATTCCCTGAAAGGTTTGAGCAGTGCACTGATAAGAGTCCCAATTTAGATTCTGTCTCCATGTCTGGCTGTGGGTCTTTTGGGAGGGAGAGGAAAGATTGTAGATGTGAGATTGTAGATGTGAGATGAGTGGAGCTATGGCATACATCATATATTATTGATTATAGACTTCCTATGAAAAATGATATAACAGTACAAATCCAATAATATAAGAAGGTAATATCCATCCATGAAAACTTCTTAATTATAAATCTACCATTTCATTGATAATGAATAGATAATTTACTAAACTAAAATCATTTATTCATCATAATTTATGTTAGAAGTAAATGATGGCCTTTTGGTAAAAAAAAAATAAAATGTATCTAAGCACAGTGGGCTACTTATGTAATTCAAAAATTCTCCTATATCTCATTGAACTAACCATCTTATTTCTTAGTGGATTTCATTGTACATTTCCATTAATAAGAAGTGTCTGAAGTGGATCTATAGAAAAAGGAAGATTGGTAATTGCCTGTGGCTAGGAGGCAAAGAAAAATGGGTGTTGTTTAATGTGTAGACTTTCTTCAAAAGGTCATGAAAGACAAGGCTGAAAATTAGTGTGGTTACAGGGAAATAGTTCAGTAGGTGAAGATGCTTGTAACCAATGTTGGTGATCTGTATTCAGTTGATGGAATTCACAAAATAGGAGAGAACTAACAGCTGCAAGTTTTTCTCTGATCTCCACATGTGCACAGACCCATGCACATACAAACAAATAAAAGCATAATCAAAATAATATAAAAACTTGCACTGCATACTAGTTCTGTCAATGTATAGAATGTGCAGTGGATTTTGTTTTGGAAAGGGCTGAAATATATTTTACATATGTATTATGTCCAATAAAATATTATTTAGAATGTGAGAAAAAGTGAAAGGGGCTGGAAAGATAGAGCCCATGTTACATAGTTTACAGCAACCTGTAACTCCAACTGCAGGGGACTAAATACCATCTTCTGGCATGTGAGTAAACCAGCATTCACAGGTACACACATATAAACACACACACACACACACACACACACACACACAGAGACAGAGAGAACACAAGAGAATTGTATACATACAAAAATACATATACATAAAAAATAAGAAAAAATAGATTCCATTATTTAAAGATACTTACGTATTCAAACAGTATACTACATTTCTTAAAAAGAAAAATTTACAATACACAAAGCATAATTAAGGAACAACTATAACTCATGAGTGTATCACAGTCTATCATCTAATAAAATTACTTACACCATGTGAATGATGCTACCAATGACATGGTTCAGATGGTAGCAGTTAGATTTTGAAGAGTGTTAAATGAAAAGAGGAATTAAAATTGCATGTCCTAGTATTAGGGAATCACATTATTGTTGTGGTAGGAGAAGGTAGTCTGTGACTATGGTGAAAATAGTGAGAAATTGTATGGATTCCAATTTACCTCTGAAAATGCCTTGTGTTTTCCACACAGTAAGCTGTACTTCATATATCAGTTTCTGAAGGATGCTGCAATGAGGTACCTCAAACTGGGCTTTGGTAGGATCATGACTCTTCTGAAATTTCTAGGAAATGACCCTTTTTTGTTCCTAGTGTTCCCCCTAACCCCTACTCTTCTTGACTTTACTAATCTACCTGTTCACTTTCTACCTTTATACTTACATGTCCTTCTCTGTTTAGGGCCTATTCTAATCTAGTATGGCCTCATCTTAGCTAATTAACTATATCACTGGTGATCCTATTCCCAAATATGGGCATACTATGAGTTTTCTGAAAGTCAGTGTTGGGGGAGAGACGTATCTATACCTGATATCACATATGGAATGAGACTGTTCCATGTGGGTTGTACATGCAGAATGGGATGCCTTTGCAAGATTGTAATTAGAAGTATGGCAGTTTTAGACACTAGAATCAGAGTCAATGTAATGGAAGGCTTGAAGACCTGAACCTTTTCAAATTAAAATATCTGTCTCTCTCATGATAAGCAAAAAAAAAAAAAAAAAAAAAAAAAAGAGCCCCCAAATCCCAGCATTATTTGCCCTCTTCCTCTCTTCTCTCATAATTAATTGTTTAGCTAAAATGACATTTGACACATTCCCCAAGGGGAAAAAAAATGATGAATCATTGTAATTACTTTACCTTTTTGTGAGTTTTTACCGTGCATATAAATGTTCCCATTAAGTGGAGTATTATTATTGTTATAGCTAGATCAGAATGTTTTAACCTTTGTTTTGCAAATTTTGAGGTTTTTCTCTTACTGTTTCTCATTATGAGATTCCTTCTGCAAATTTAGGATTATCAGCATAAACTTTGACATCTAGCAGATAACTTACCAGAGTCTTATTTAAAAATCTCAAGATATTTATGTAAATGAAGGCAGTGCACATTAACAGATGTAGGAGGGTTATAATAACATGCATAGGAAAGCTGTTGGCTAGACAATGAAAGAAGTTAACACGAGATCTGAAAGGCAAGTGAGAGGAGTCTCCTCTCACGTGTGTGGCAATGCTCCCCAAAAATCTGCTTTTGCTCACAACAGGGATATTCACAGAAATCAGAAATAGGAAAAATTACTTTTTCAGGCCTCAGAAAATTAATCCTATTCAAGACTAATAGATGACCCTAGATACTAAAAGCCAAAGGTTAATGGCTGTATTCTATTGTTATTTGTGGTTCTGGGGCTCAAAGCCAGGGCCTTACACATGGTAGACATGTTGATCTGCAACCTAATTGCTTCCCTCGCCCCTTCCATGGATTTTGCACATGCCATGTTAATGGTCTCCTCCCATCTCTGGTAGCCTTGAGAACCATCTGATTTTCATTCATCATACATTGAAAGGAGGCTCAGTACCCTCTGCAGGAGCAGAATCAGTTTGGAGCATATTATTCCTGAAAATCGTATGACTGGAGGGCTCTGAGTACTTTGTTTGCCTATGCTCAGGGCAAAATCAAGAAAAATCATAAAAATTTGCATCTGCCAGAGACATGGTTGATAGCTGACTACTAGATTCTGGTCAAGAAAACTTAAAGAGTTAAGCAAACAAATAGAAGAACACCCAGATGAATAACAAGTTACATGAGGCTTTGAACAACTCTTTTATGTTTTAGGTGATCCAGGAAAACCTTTCACAGACAGAGTTGCACACGTTTCTGGAAAAGAAGCAAGATATTGTTTCATCTCCAGGAGAACTTGAATCTCTACACAAGGAGGAAGAGAAGGCTATATAATGTATTGAACTTCCAAGATTTAGAGGATGGACATGTCCCACCAATTTGTCCCTTGACAAAAATTAGGAGACTCATTCATCTGGGTCAGTCAGCACAATATTTAACCACTGTTTAGCTGACTGTGAAACTAATGTAACTGAGACTTTAGTGCTATGTGAAAATGACATGAAAAAGAAGGCAAACTTAATGTAAGTAATCCTGAAACCATTTTTACAGAATGCCACATGATTGGAGAGATGGCTGAGCAGTTAAGAGTGCTTGCTGCTGTTGCAGAGGACTTGAGTTTGGTTCCTAGGACATAAATACCTATAACTCTAGCCAGAGGTATCCATCACCCTTTTCTGCTCTTTGGATCTCTATACTAGAGTTTACGTATTCACTTCCCACCCCTCACATACATACACCCGCATGCATGAACACACAAAAATACATTTTTAAAAATATACAAACTGTTATAATAAGAACCACATCAAAAACAAACCTTGAAGATGGGTCATGGTTTCTGCTATAAATTACTTGAACCATCCTCAGTGTAAAACTGTTACAGACTACAAAGGGAAATTGGATAGTATATACCAGAAAAAAAAATGTGTATCAGGAAAAGAGGAAAGGAAGCCAGGCCATTGTAGTAATATATTGTTTGTGATTTAGTAAAGCTACTGAAGATGAGAAAAGCAAAGCAGCCGACTATTAGCTCTTTCTTACCTTACCTCTTACCTCTACCTCTGACCGAAAGGGTGAGCCTGTCTCCATGAATCCTCAGAGTACAATGCAGACTCCATCGCTCTCTACCAAGCCTCAGACTGCAATCCCCTGAGTTCCTGTCTCCTCCTTCCTTATATTCCTCTCTCAGCCTAGCCATGTCACTCCTGTCCCTACCTCCCTCGTGCTGGGATTAAAGGCCTGCGATATCAAATGCTGAGATTACCTTTGTGTAAGCTGTTTCTCTTTTAAAAGAGATCAATTTTGTACAGCTCAGTATGGCCTTGAACTAATAGAGATCTGTCTGCCTCTGTCTCCCAAGCCCTGGGATTAAAGGTGTGCACCACCACAGCCTGACCTCTGTGGCTAGCTAGTATGGCTGCTGGGATTGAAAGGTGTGTATCATCACTCCCTGGCTCTACAGCTATGCCTAGAATTCTATTTTGACAACCAGTGCTATTAAAGCATAATATATTACCACAAACTAGTCTCAGGTTTTCCAACGGAGTGTGTCATTAGTATAAATGACAAAAAGAAATATTCCCAGTGACTATTTTTTAGTTCAAGAATGAAGAAGCAATGCAGTTCATTAACTAAGATGTTCTAGGCAACTGAAAAGTTTCAACAGATTAGTTTGACACTTGAGAGGGAGCAATAACCTTCCTTTGGTGCATATATGGTCTGGGCACCATATTCTTGCTGCCGAGGCCATTGGCTTTCTTATCAACATGAAGCCTTTCTCATCAGTGCAGACCTGGGTATTACAATGACCTCATTGCTTAGGTTTGTATGTTTCTCCTATAGGTTCTTGTTATATTTAATGTTGTAAGCTGATTTATATAAGGATATAGATATATATAGGTATATACTTTTTTCTTATTTTACATATTGATCCCAGTACCCTCTTTCTCCCTCTCTCCCATGCCCCCAATTCCCCCTCCCATCTCATTCCCCACCCATTCCACAGGGAGGGTGATGCTCCTTCCAGGAGGGATCATCAATGTAAGCTGATTCTGTATCACCTTGTTTTCTTTTTCTCGTGCACATATTCCATTCTCATTAATCAGCCAATATCCACTCTGAAGTTTGAAAGTAGATTCATCATTTCATTACTTGTAAGGAAGAACATAAACCTCTTCTCACACATAGCTATTAAAGGGATTAAATAATTTACTGTTTGGAAGTACCTGGAATATTAGTTTCTTCATCCTTAGACATGGAGGATGGTCTCTCTTAGAGATGTATTAGTTAATAAAGATCCCCATCCTGTGGTAGTTTACACTCTGTGATGGTCAGAACTAATGCATTACCTGTTATATCAGATAATTTCTCTTTAAAAAAAAAGTCTATTTTAAAAGTTTGACTCAAAGACATAGGGAAAGGTGGTGCTTGTTGCTTAAAGTGCTTGTAGGTAGATGCAACTAAGAATTTTCCATTGGACTTGGCTTGCTATTTTTGACACCAGTAAACTCTAAAAATGACAATATAATGACTTCCTCTTGAGCCTAAATTGTCCAGCTGTGCAGTGTTACAGGGATGGCACAGTACCTTTTGTGTAGCCCATGTAGGGAGCCTGAAAGAATTTAACTGACCACAAGATCAATGTGAGAAAATAGCATGACATGGATGCATTAAAAGCAGGAGAATTTGCTCTGCAGTTCTAAGGCAGTGGTGGAAATGTATATTCCAGAACAAGTGTGGTAATACTCTGGGACCATATTGCACATGATGGAGCATGCCTATTGCCACACTGACTGAGAAGACTGTGAGTGAACCAGTGTGTTTCTAGAGAAGAGTGACTAGGGAATAGATTTGTGAAAACAGAATGTTAAATGGTTAAAGGAATTCTTTTTTAAAAAAGTTCAAATTAAATATAAATATATGTGCATATATACATATATAAGATTATAATGTAAATACAACATCCTCCCTGTTACGAGTAGGTTTACCCCCACCCACCCATGCACCACCGGTCTGGTCCCTCTGCCAGGCCATCCCCCAATTACACACAGGGACTCTGTATTTGATACAATCCTGTTGGCCAGTTACTATCATTGTTTATTAGCTAGCTCTGTCTTAATTATTAACCCATTTCTATTATTCTACGAATTTCCTCGTGGCTCATCTTACCAGCCTGAGCGGCACTGGTGTTCTATCTCTCTGGGCTCTCCATGTTGACTCCTCCCAACTACTTCCTCCTTCCTCCTAGTTTCCTAGTCCCTCCTATCTTCCTTTTCTATTGGCCAACAGGGCTTTATTCATTAACTAGTATAAGAAACATATTTATAGAATAACATCTCCCATCATCTCTCTTTCTTTTCCTCCCTCCAAAATCACTCATATACCTCTCATGATTCTCTTTCAAATTCATGGCTTTAAAGGAACTCTAGGGGAGAAAGAGTGAGAGAGATAGGAACAGAGGGACAGAGAGATGAGGGGGTAAATAAGAGCTGAAAATAGAGGGGCAAACAGCTGTATTTATGCAACTTTACTCAGTATCCTAAACCAAGGAATGAATATAGATAAAGACAGGTTTATTTTGGATGTAAATATAGGAAGTATAGGAGTGTACTACCCTGGACTAGACGAAGGTAAGCCTTTATGACTTCTGATGTGCTTTCCTTTGGGAAGTCTGACTTTTTAACTTTGATCACAAGTTCAAGATTTAATGGTGTTTTTTTTTTTTTTAGCAAGTTCACATGGTCTTGAAATATGTGAGTGTAGGCAATTCAAAATAAACACGGGTCATCTTTAGAAATGTAGTTTGATTATTGCTGTTGCTGGTGGGAACTATCACTTCCATTTGAGCAATCAAGAACACTGTTGTAAGTTGACTGAAAAAAAACTTGAAATTTACTGTTTCCTTTCAAAAACAATTTGCAGAGTTATGATGAATTTTCTTCCACGTCACCGAGGTCTCAATATATGTGATGATTGAAGTTGAGAGACCCAGAACTTTGGTTCACTTTGTGGCATATATAGTTTGACTCTCAGAACTCTGAAAACAATGAACAAACTACACAAGCCAGAACAAGATGACCCCTTTCTTGAAACCTGGGTGATGGAAGCTAGATCTCATCTTTTAGATCACTAGTGCCTGATTTGAGGCAATTTATTGACCATCTGAATTTAGAAGAATTCTGAAGCAGTGTTTTTCATCACTGGGGAAACACATCTAATGTATTATTTATACTGCATCATCAAATATATTATTTACTCTTTGCAGAAGATCCCAGATGTTCTTGCCATGATCAAGAACATCACACATCTTAATAGTGTCTATCGAATCCTTGCAGGATTCATTTTCTCCTTGACTTCACTTTGCATTCAGCTTCTTCTGAGAGACTGACCTACCTCCCCTACAGTCAGTAAGATCCAAAATCAGTAGCAGAAGCCAGACTTGAACTCATATTTCTATCTGGCCCCACACATGCATAAGTCTCCATCCCATGCCTGAATTCCATAGTCTCACTTATATAAAACCCTGATTGGTGTATGTAAGTAAAATTATGCATGAAATGGAAACTATTGTAATTATAATGTATTTTATGTGAGTTTCTAATACATATAGGTAACTTAGCTAATGTCACCTCTGTTCCTACTTGTATCATTCTTTCTCTTTCCTTACATCACTTCCTACTTCCTTCTCTCTGTTGCCTTTTCTCTCCCACAGAAAAAGATAGGAAAATGTCCTTCAATTAGCACACTAAGGAAACTGTCCATGTGCTAGGATGTAACTTTTATTAATGGCATTTTCTTTCTTTGCCCAATAATGTGGAGTTTACGAAATAGAAATTCTCAATTTCACCTGAAGCCACTGTCAAAAATTTCCTAAGAAGCAGCAACATTTCAGCTTATGTGTCTGCAGCTCAATTTCTACAGCTAGTTCCAGAAAGATGCCAAAACCCATATCTGAGAAGAGATAAATAATAGTTTTCCTATTCCTGAAATGTGTGCATAACTCAAACTCAATTTTGACTGAGGCATGGAGATGGAATTCTCAGCTCACAGTGAGTTTATTTCACGAAGACAGCAATTTTTCCACATTTTCAACTGTATACTTAATTCCTCCTTTTAAAAATAGCGTAAGTGGCCTCAAGAATCAACCCCTGCTGACTAGTGCCAAGTTCAGCACAAAATTTGCCCATAACAGTCCCTTGTCTTCTTCTTTAGGAGCACTCCTAATTAAAAACTGGTTGGTTCCTTTAAGTAGCTTGAATTGCTCTATATTAAGAACACCATGAGGCCTAATCCCTTATAGGTATACTGAAGGGAGGAAGAGGCGAGTACACAAACGAAACCATCAAGTTGCCCTAAGCACACAAATACAAAGGGAATTTAAAGATAACAGGTTTCATGTTTTTTTGCTATTCTACTTAGAGTAAGTTTTACCTTGATCATTTGTAGGACTTTCAGGATGCTTCAAAATTGCCTGTGCATCTTGGTAAACAAACTAATATTTCTGAGTCTTCTAACAGGTGAACTGAATCTAAACTAAATCCTAGGAATTTGACTTGTAAAAAGAGTTTCAGACTTGATGGTGCATGGTAAAGTTTGAGTATGGTGAATGATGGCTTCCCAACCCTAAACAGTAACTGGAAAGTAGAACCACTCCCCAAAAAATAGACCAGTCAGTAGGTAGCAGAGTACTGTCACACAGTTTTGCAGAAGAGGTTGAACTCTATCAAGAAGGACCCATTAAGGAAGAGGTTTCTTTAAAGATCTCAGGTTTGGGGGCCTGAATCAAATGCCTGGGCCTCAGCTTTTTCCTTACAGACACTAGTCGATACATTCAGCCTGCGATCCAGGAATCTCTTCCATTGGCCCATGGGATACTGCTACAGGTGGTTTTTGTTGTAAACGGCAGTAGTGTGTGGACAGTTTCTACTGAGGAGTGGTTTAATCCCAAAGTGCAATCTGACAGCTCAGAGTGGTGTCTGATTTGATAATCTCCTTAATCCTGAGGGATAGGATCCTTTCCTGAAATGTTATATGATAACATTTTACATACTTCTGTAATTGGGAATAAAATGAATCTACATAAGGCTGCTAACTTCTTTCCTTATGAAGTATGTGAGTGCTGTGCATTCCTGTTAGGAACTCTCTAGAAAGAAAACATCAGTTGTTTTGTAAGCACCCCAGCTCTGTCTCTGTCTTTGTCTCTGTCTCTCTCCATCTCTTTCCACATTAATAAAGAGAAAATCACTTGCCTCAAGAGTTAACAAATTCACGTGTTATCTCAGTCTTCAGAAGTCAAACTGCTTCTCTCAACTGTTCCTCCCCTTTTTCCTGCATACTCACTTCCTCCACTGGTATCAGTCTTCTGACTTAAGTAGCAAAGATGATTGCAGGAAGATCTTTTACAGAGCTTCAAGTTCAACTCCAGTGCAAACCCCACCAGTTAGTTCCTGTGGCACCCTGGGAGTTTCTCTAATGGTACAAACTTAGGTCAGATTGTCAGTGAAACATGATAGAATGATTAGCTTATCCTTGGTTCATACTGGGGAGAAGTGTCTCCTCTGAGACTGAAAATATTAAGTGAGGAAAAGAGATGCATTTGATTTGTTGAACTACTTGGTTGCTGTGGATTCTTATTACCAATTAGAAGAGTGCTGCATTTGTGGACAGAGCTCCAAGCCAGGTATTATCCATCAGGATACCATGTGTACACAGATGCCATCAAAAATCATGCCAAGGCTTTCTGCTTCCAATGTTATCAGGGGACTGGATTGAAGAATTTAACATGCTCTTTTGGAGAGTCTTTCTAGCAAACACTGTAGAACAAAACTAGAGATACCAGGCTAGTAATTATCATTGCGGCATGTCTAGTTTGTACTTGAACTCTCAGCCACTCCCATGGCATATGCATACCTTGCTATCTAAGGTGTGTGCAGTGACTAGCTTCCTATTTCTGTAACTGACACTGGAATTAATTAAAACTGTAGGGAGGAAAAGTTTACTTTTCTCATGCTTTCAGAGGTCTAAGTCTGTAGTTTCTAGGCCATACTGCCTTTGGCCCCATAGTTAGGCAACAAATGATGACAGAGATGAGGACAGAACATGCTCTGTGCTTCATAATAGCTGTGAAGCAAAGAGAAAGGAAAGGGAGAAGTCGGGATCTCAAGAAACCCTTTAAAACATATTCCTGGTGACCTATCTTCTCATCACAGTTCTCCATTTCCTAAAGCTTGCACAACAGGTAAGAGACCCAGCCTTTAACACATAGGCACTTGTGCAAACAATGATCCAAACTTCATACATACATATATATATATATAATATAAATATATAAATAAATATATAAATATTTATTTATTTATTTATTTATTTATTTATTTATTTATTTATATAGATATCCACCCTTCCCTTAGAGACTGGTAACCTTTGCTTGTACCATAGACCCTTCTGAGTAGCTGAAGAGGTCCATCCACCTCTCATCAGAGCAATATTTTTAAAAGCATAAATTAAAGCATGTAGTATTATAAAGTCAATATTTTTGAAGCTATCATAAATGCATCATAAATAAATTTGTCATATGGAAAGATGTACTCCTTCAATATTGCATTGTTGCTTAGTAAAAGTAAATGGTTTTCCCTTGCCTTTGTGCTAGTCTACAGAATTATGGGATTACAGGGGATGTCCATGGACTACAAGTAAGAAATTCTTTTCACATAGACCCTGGAAGCATTTTAATAAAGATGCCATGTAATTCCCTACCTTTAGTAAAGATGCCCATGTGCTTTACCACCTTTACTGCAGCCACGCTCAATTTCCTTCAAGATAAAATCAGAAATTTTCAGACTATTACACAGACCTTGGAACAATCTGACTGGATTTAGTGTCTCCAGCCCCCACCTTTTTACTTTAAGCTAAGTCCATAATGAGCAACCTGTAATTTACATAGACTAAGTACCTGTCTACATAAGCTCTGCTGTTTCTTGCTATTTTACCTGGAAAACCCATTTACTTCACCTTCTATGATTTAAACTTACTTGCATAGGCTTACTCCTAAGCAGCATTTCTATTCTGAAAATATTGTTAATTCAAAGAAAATACACAGGGAAAAATATCAGAAAATTCTTAGAACATAAAGTGCTGCAGAAACTCCTAGAAAGAGTGGTGGTCAGACAAGACTTGCTGTGATGGTTAGGTTTAAAAATCAAAGTGCCACTACCAAAAAATAAACTGGGAGGAAAGACCCTCATTTGAGGAATTGGCTTATCAAAATCAGGTTCCCTGTAGGCACGACTATGGAGGGTAGTCTTGTTAACTGACCTTGCCCATTGTGGGTGCCACCATCCCCTAGGGTTGGCCCTACATTATATAATAATAGAAAAAGGCTACTTGGGCATTAGCAGCAGCAAGCAAGCAGTATGGATGCACTGATTTCTTTCTGCTCTTGGTTGTAGATGTGGTCTGAAGTGACAGACTGTAACCTGGGTTTGTAACCACCTTTCCCCCTCCAAGGATGCTTTTTTGTCCGGGTATTTTTATAACATCTGAAACTAAAGTAAGAATTACTACATTATATAAATTCAGTGCCTATATTACTAAAACTGTTGAATGTATAGTTTAATTCTGAATCAGATATTGAAGCAAAATTATGTGATGTAAGCTGAGTGGTGGTGGCACACGGCTTTAATCCCTGCATTCAGGAGGCAGAGACAGCTAGATCTCTGTGAATTTCATGCCAGCTTGGTCTAAAGCAAGTTCCAGGATAGGCTTCAAAGCTACAGAGAAACACTGTATCAAAACAAAACAAAACAAACACAAAAAAATGTGATTTAAGCAGATTGATTATTAAGTCAGCAGAAAGTGAAATCTCTGTATTTAAATATGCTTTAAAAGACATTATTATACTGATATTGTAAGACCCGCGAGATCGTAGTCCCTCGCGCTCCCACTCAGGAAAGGCGCCCCCCCCAAATCATTCACGAGAAGTGGTATTGATGCAAACGCATGAGGTCCTTCATATTTCAATGCACTGGGGCCCAACAGCAATATGCCACGCAGGGTAGAGGGCTGAGGACCCCCCGGTACAGAATTGAGACAGCTTTTATAGGGTTAAAACAAAGCCCCGTGCATCATGCACCTCATAGCATCCTGTGCGAACCAATTAATTTAAACTATTCAAGCCCACGCTTAGCCCAGGAAGTCTGCTTTTGCAGAGGCTTCTGGGTGGAGCGACAAGGCTGATTTCCTGTGTTCATTCACTCACAAGATGTCGTAAACATAAAGTAGGTGACCTTCAGCTTGGGATTTAAGAATCCTGGTGTCAGTGGAGTTAGGCTAAATTTTTCCATCCTAACAATATCAGTAGTAAGTCCTTTCTCTATTTCCCATTTATCCTGTCCCAGGAATACTTTTCTATGTTTTTCATAGTATCCTGTTTAATATCACAATGATATAAGATAGCTAGTATAATTCTCTTTGTGTTATGACACCAAAGTTGAAATAAGATGGAAATTTTGCTCACAGTCATAGAGCTAGTAAAATATTTTTTTCTTATTAAAATAATTTATTGTATATAAATTATCAGTTTAAAGGATATTTATATGATACTTTAATTTTAATTTCAATTGTTTATGACTTCTATGTTAAATATGAAATTTCTATGTTTTTGCCTTTTATTATTTAAATTTTCATATTTAAATTTGAAACAAGGTTGTTTTACATGTCAATCACAGTTCCCTACCCTCTCATCCTCCCCTTTCATCTCCACCCATCCCCAGACTATCCTGTTTCTGCTCTCCAGGGAGGGTGAGGCCCTCCATAGGAAGTCTTCAAAGTCTATCATATCATTTGGAGCAGGCTCAGGCCCTCCCCCCATGTGTCTAGGCTGAAAAAGTATCCCTCTATGTGGGATGGGGTCCCAAAGTCCATTCCTATACTAGGGATAAGTACTGATCCATTACCAAAGGCCCCATAGACTGTCCAATCCTCCTAACTAACACCAACATTCAGGGGGTTTGGGTCAGTTCTATGCTGGTTTCTCAGCTATCAGACTGGGGTGCATGAGCGCCTACTTGTTCAGGTCAGTGTTTCTGTGTGTTTCTCCAGCTTGGTCTTGACCCCTTTGCTCATCACTCCTCTGTCTCTGTAACTGGATTCCAGGAGTTCTGCTATTGTTTAGCTGTGTGTGTGTCTGCTTCTGTATCCATCAGCTACTAAATGAAGGCTTTAGGATGGCATATAAGGTAGTTGTCAATCTCATTATTGTGGAAGGGCATTAAAGGTAGTCTCTCCACTATTGCTTAGATTGTTAGTTGGGTTCATCCTTGTAGATCTTTGGGCATTTCCTTAGGAGTGGAGTCACAGTTCTCATTTTTAGCTACTGTTGTTCAATAAGTTTTGTCCTTATCATTAAAATTTCTCATTTTAAAATATGTAAAATAGCAATATACATGCCAAGAGATATACTTATATGCACATATGTAATTTGCATATATTGTTTTTGTACTTGGTTTAAACTTTTGACTGCTTTTTAGAACTGGTATTAATAATTATTAGTTCTAGTACTTGGAAAAATTTTACCCAGGAATGATTTGGGAAGAAAGTGTTGTGTCATACTCATTGGCCATTTTCCTGCCCATTGAGATACCAGCTTATCAGTTTTGGTGACATTATCTTTATTATTATTATTATTATTATTATTATTATTATTATTATTATTATTAACCAAATCTATTCATTTTTTCTGCATACCAACCAGAGTTTCTCCTGCCTTTTCTCCTCATATTCCTATCCCCCAGGTCTTTCCTCCAATCCACTCCCCCTCTGTTTCTATTCAAAAAGGGACAGGCCTTCCATGGGTATCAAGAAAGCATGGCTTATAAAGTTGAGGTAGGACTAAGCTCCTCTCCTTGTATTTTCTTGATACAATGCTAGGATTAAAGTTCATGTGGGATTTGAAGATAATAAACCTGTATTAACTCTTACTCACACCTTCAGACCCCTTCAGACCTAATGACTTCACATTTAAAGATCCTCATAGATCCTCATAGTTAAAAAAATTGAAACAATAACTTAAAGCATCATAGAGAATTTGCAAATTTTAAGGCTTTTTAAAAAGACATTTTTGTTTTTATTTTCAGTTTATTGTATTTTTGTATGTAGTATGCATGTGTGGGCTTCATGTTTCTCTTCCCTGCCCCGTGTGTGTGTGTGTGTGTGTGTGTGTCTGTGTGTGTGTGTGTGTGTGTGTGTGTCTGTGTGTGTGTGTGTGTCTGTGTCTCTGTGTGTGAGTTTGTATAGGCCTGAGACTGATTTTGCCAATCATCCCCTTCTACCTTCAACATTGGGGCAGAGTTTCTAAATCAAACTCAGAGCTTGTGGGTATGGTTAGCTAGCTAGCTGACTTACTCTGGAGCTCTCCTCTCTCCACAGTCTAGGCTGTGCATAGGTAGGCTGCTCTACCTACCTAGAATTTCCCAAGATTTATAGGGATGATAACTGAATACTTTAACCCACTGAGCCATCACCCCATACCCTGTGAAATGAATGCTTTCTTGCTTCCATTGATTTGAAATATGCTTAATCTCTTCTAGATTTTGTCAAAATTTTCTCTTGTCTATACTTTTAAGAATAAATGAGTCATGTACATCATTCAGCTCTCCATCACTAAAAAAAGACCTAAAACAATAAATTCATGAAGATAAAAGGCTTGTTTTGTCCCCATCCATGATTGCCCCATTACTTTGCACCTTTGATGAGGCCACACATCATGCAAAAAATATAGGACACAAAATCCCCCACTCAACTTACCAGTCAGGAAAGATAAGAGAAAGGAAGGAATTAAAGTACCAGACACCCACAGCCAAACATTAGGCAGAACTTGGGAACCCTACAGTAATGGGGAAGAAGGATTTTAGAAGCCAGAGAGGTCTAACACAAGAGACCATGGCTGACAGAACAACTAAGCAGAGCTCATAGAGGCTTACAGAGACTGAAGCAGCAACTACTGAACCTTTGTGGGTCTGCTTTAAGCCCTCTGCATACATACTGTGGTTGTTCAACTTGGTGTTTTTGTGGAACTCCTAAGTGGCAGTGGAGGTGTCTCTGACCCCTTTGCCTTCTTGTGGGATCCTTTTCCTCTTCATGGGTTGCCTCATCCAACCTTGATATGAAGGATTATGGCCAGTCTTGTTGCATCTTATTATGTCATATTTGGTTGATTTCGCTGAGAGGACTGATCCTTTCTGAAGGGAAATGAAGACTCAGTGGATCTGGTGGAATGGGGAATTGGGAGGGGGGGAACCCAGAGGATGGGATGGAAGCTGGTTTGTGGAAGGCAGGCACTGCATAAGAGAAGAATAAATAAAAGCGGCCTCCCCAAAAGAATATCCCACAATCCCTCTTGGTGGCATATCTACATTGACTTAATAGCCCTCTCACAAAACCCTGTCTCTCAAAGACTGACCTGTCTCCCAGTCATTTCATCATAGGTACCATTTCACTAGTAAATGAGCTGGGATGGGTGTGAAGTTGTCAGTATATATCCAGCATTGCACTAACAAATTACTTCATTTTCAAAAATTTTGTCATTCCCTTCTTACTTTTATTTTTTTTAATCACACCTCTGTATAAATTACTCAATATTATTCTTTACTTCTAAGTTGGCTCAATTTTTCTGTTGTGTGTTAAATTAAATGGTAATTGTGTAATGTCTATCAACTCTCTGAGTCAATATATCTTTGTTTGTCAAAATTAAGATAAATGAAATGTACAAATCATTGACTAGAGATGGCTGGTTTCAAAAATGCTGTGAGTGAGTGCACACAACATTCTTCAGGAAACAAACTGCTCAAGGTTCCACAGGAGCTGCCATCTGTCACCCATGTCCAATCTAACGTATGTGGCATCAAAAGCGGTGCTTTATAGTCTGGTGCTTATGGATTATACATGCAGATTTCTCCCATGATAGTATGTGTGCACTTGTGTCAGCCTTGGTTATTGTCAGGCACAGTAGGGAGGCAAGCCCTTGGCAAAATTGCACAATAAAAGTTATCATTGTCACATCACTCTGCCTCTTCCTTCTCTATTTTTCTTACCTCTCTAGAATTGTAGCCACCTACGCTCAGCTTGCTCACCCTTCACTGAATACTCAATTATGGCTTGCTCTGTATAAGCAGAAATCTTTCCTGGAAGAGATCATTTTCTTCATGCTATATTCCTTCATTACCTCTGTTTTGACTCAAAACTTTATAACATAACTTTCCTGGTTAATATTCTCTCAGATATGTGGTTGGTGGCCATCTGATTTAATAGGCTGATTCTTGAATTTTCTAATTGGGGGAAATGTGACTGAATATTGTAGTTCTAGCAAAATAGGACTTTGAATATTAATGCAAAGAGTGGCCTCTAGCCATGTTCTGGTTCTCTAATAATGTGTGTTTGCAAAAGTCTAGCACTGTATCTGTGTAGTTAATTCTTGGGTAGAAACACCTGCAATAGCCCTTAATCTCACCATAGAATCTAGAAAGTCTAAATCATTTGGCAGCAAAGGCCCATTAATTTCCTTATGAAAGAATTTGGGATCCTTAAAAGCAAAATAAGTGTTTCTTTAAAACTTTTAAGTTTTGAATATTTATGCAAATATATCTAGAAATTATCTACAAGGACACTGCATTGCACCACTTGTTCATTTTTATTTTTAAAGGAGAATTCATGTTTTGCTCAGACTCTTAGCAGAGGTAGCCTATGTGTCATTGAGAAGCAACCATGGATGTGCACAGGCAAACTTAATTATAAAACAAAGAACACAGAACTAAACTGCAGGAAAGTTTATCATCAGTGGTTTAAGCCCATTTTTTCTCAACCTAGGTCACTTCCCATCATTTCTTTTCTTTTACTTACACCATTGTAGATTAAAAGGTTTGTGACTGTGTTGATGTTTACATTTTTTCTTAAATAGTATACAGAGTACTTTCTGTACTGCAGACACTGGAATGTAGGAGAGAAGTCTCTATGTAGACACCAGTTTACCTTCCTCCCTGTTCAATGAGTTTTTATAAGTATTGTCTACAGCAATAGGACCTCCTGTCACTGTGTAAAGACCAACCTATAGGCTCAGCAATAGCCTCATAATTCTGAAAAGTTTCTGTATAGCAAAAGGACCATCATTTGAACAACAGGACACCCTATAGAAGTGGAGATTATTTTTATCAACTACACATCTGATAGAGGCATAATATCCAAAACATATGAAGGACTAAAAAACTAAATATCAAGACACACCTAACCCAATTTTAAAAATAAGGTACATAACTATCTGAACAGAGAATTCCCCAAAGAGGAAACTCAAATGGCTGCATAATAACTTAAATGTTCAACACATTTAGTCATCAAGGTAAGGCAAATAAAGTCTACTTTGAGATTCTATCTTATACTTGTCAGAATGACAACTATCAATAAATAGCACAAGGGGCAACTCATGTTAGACATGATGTGGAGCAAGAGGAATGATTTCCATGCTATCCCTATTGCTTGTTTCCTTGTCATTTTGGAAAAGTGGGATATCATATTTTTATCCCTGGGTTATATAAAGTGTACATTATTTTCCATCTTTATGACATTTGTAGTTGGTGGTAACTTTTCGTTAAAAATTAATATCTCATTTTGGAAATGTTATTATTTTAGTAATCTTATATGATACTTAATGTCAGACATTTAATTTGGACAAGCTTTAAGCTATATACTTTGACTTCCAAGCACAAGCTATTCAGCTATTGCCTTCAGTAACCTTTGGCCCTTAAAGGACCAGTTCTTTCTCTCTCTCTCTCTCTCTCTCTCTCTCTCTCTCTCTCTCTCTCTCTCTCTCTCTCTCTCTTTTTTCTCTCTTCAGGATTTCTCTTTTTATTAAAGTATTTCAGGTCTTTTACTGGCTACAGAGTAAAACAATTAAAATCGAAGAACCAGTTCTTTTAGCTATATTTTGTTTCAACTACTTAGTTAGTATGCTAACCATGGGTTAAGGGAAACTCCCTAAGTTATTTACAGCTTTCACCAACAGCCACTTCAGTAAGACTGTATCCCACAGTGACATTAACTCATTTTCTATTTTTCTCACAGGAACTTTTGTCTCATTGCATTTATCCTTGGAGAACTTCTTTTAAACTTCTCCCTTGATACGCAGTTTTTCTCTCATATGCTCTGGAACAAACACTCAAATTCGTATGATTTATATTGGTGGAGTAGTCCTCTGCTACTGTACTTGTGTATAAACAGGAAAATTTGGAGTGGGGTACGGAAAGTCTTGCTTACCCAGAACCAGTGTGCTCACCCAGTACATATATTTCTTATCTATTACTGTCTATGTGTTTGTTCATAGATGCTTCATTAGTATATATATGGCATTGTGTATTTTAATATCAGTTTAATTGTTACAAAATAACTCTACTTTTCAATGTCAACTTTTATCACTCCTTGGGCAATGGATTTAAAAATCTGTTTTACTAATTCCATGAACTGATGAATCTGGGTAAATTTTCAAGATGTTTCAACAGTGGTTATATACTGGGGGCATTTTATCCATTCTTTTCAACACATGTTCATATTGGCAAACTATGGCTCTATTAATTTATGGATACAAAATGATTTGTTCAATAGAGTCTGTACTATTTCATGTTTTCATACCTTGTTTATTCTTACCAGTGATCATAAACAATTGTCAGAGTGGATATTATACAACTATTTTGTATATTTGCCTCTGAAGTAAATCTCAATAAATGTTTTCAGTGAAACAGATTAATTTAACTCAATCAAGTTTAACCTGAACTTTCAGTCCAAAATTTTTTTATGGGAGATTTCAAAATTATATTAGTCTAACTCATTGTCTTATCATGGTATCTCTGATGTTATTTAATTAAATCAAATTTAGTGCTTGAACATTTTATTGCATCTCTGGCCATTGTTCTGATCAATTCTAACAGTAAACCATTTACAGGAACTATAAATGTCAAAAGGCCAAGGTCCAGTCCTCAATAACTCCAGAATTAAATTGGAAAATTTTAAAAGTCAGATAAGGTCTATTCTTCATTTCAATTTTTTCTATTAAATTGCATAGACTTTAGAATACTATCAATTATTAAGGCTGTGGGTACCAGTTAGAACTTGAATTTCTATGAGCAACTTTCTCAGATAACAGATTTGCTGTCAAAACTACATGGACCTAGTATTGATTTGAGTTTCAACCCTATAAGGGAAAGGAGATAGGAGTTTAAAGTAAGTGGCAATATCCATGCTGGTTTTCCCTAGGCAAATCCAAATACCTGGATTGTGGATGCTAGTCTGGCTTCCTTCTTCAAATATCACAGCTTTAAAGTAATAAACACAGTGCTTTCCATTTAGGTGGCACTTTTGTGTTTATATCCACCATTTAAATTTATTCCCAATGTGTTTCAGTGTGAGGAAAAAGTAAAATGATTGTTCCTGTATGTTAATATAAACATGGGAAAATAACTGTTCTCAAGGTTAATTCCACCTTTTGCTTTAAAATGACACATTGGGGTCTGGAGCTACAGCTTTGTGTGTAAGAATGTTGGTTGCACTTGACAATACCCAGTTACAACTGTCCAGGTTTAAGATATCAAATGCCCTCTTATGCCCTCTTCTGGCCTCTCTAGATCACACACACATACACACACACACACACACACACACACACACACACAGAGAGAGAGAGAGAGAGAGAGAGAGAGAGAGAGAGAGAGAGAGAGAGTTTATGAACATTAAAAATAAATACATCTCTTTTCAAATGGTACATTGCATAGACTTGTGTGGAGTTCAATGTCTCAAAAGGTCCATGAAGAAAATGAACTGTTCCCTTCCCTTTAACCATACAAATTATTTTTGCTGCTAGGCTCTCATGGGGTTTTGCCAAGATTTAAATGATGCCAAAAGTGCCTTGCCCTTACTAGCTCTCAGATCTTTATGGTTGCTTTTGAGTTACAAGTTTTGTATTGAGTTGCTGCAATTGAAACTTTCTATACAAATGTAAGTATTTACATATCTTTGTATAGAAAATGCTTGCTAAAACCTGCTCATTACTAATCTCTCTCTCTCTCTATATATATATATATATATATATGTGTGTGTGTGTGTGTGTGTGTGTGTGTGTGTGTGTGTGTATGTATATATAGATATGCAAGTATGAGGCTTGACATACTCAGTTTCTCATGGAGACTATTTGAAGCTTAAAAGTACTTATGTGTGCACATACATTCATGCAAGTATGCACATATATATTCCTCAATTCATGTATCAAAATACATTGTCTTATATCAATTTAGTTTAAAAAACATTTGAAGGCGGAGTATCACATTCATATAGTACTTGCCAATAATGCCCTTAGTTTAATCCCTTGTAAAAATAAATAAATAAATAAACAAATAATCATTTGTTTATCATTTCCTATCACTGCCTGTAAATACCTTTACTCTGGCTTTTTACGATTGCTTCACTGTGTCTTGAAGAATTTTATGTAATTGCTTATTTTAATTCTCACAAGATCTTATTTTACACAAGCAAACAATAAAGCTCAAAATTACATGACTTTGGCTTATCTGGGAGATGAGAACTGGAAGAAAGAAAGAAGCTTGAATTCTTCTACCTCTCACTTCAGAGCCTGGATACTGGTCATGAGTAATCTATCTGCTATTCATGGAGCTTTTATAAAATTGGATAATAGTGTTTATTCTGATTTATGTGCCTCTCCCACGTAGTGATGAGTATGACTTGTTTTGTAGAGAAAATGACAGAATCTTAATCCCTATGTATGGCAAGTATGTTTAAGGATGATTTGATGCTTCTCAGCATAGGGAGCTGGAGCTTTCCGGCTTCTCTGGGATGCATTGCAGAAGATCTTGAAGAGTCCATAAACTATCCTGTCCACAGAGAGTAAATAATAACATGGATCTGGATTTTATTGTAATCCTTACATGGTCTCTTAGTTAATTTTAAGTTGCTGTGACCATAATGATAATGGAAGCAATTCAAAGGAAGAAAAGTTTATTTTGGTTTGTGAGTCAAGGGACATAATTCTTTTATATTCCTTTGAGATGGGGAAGGCACAAAAACAAGCAAGCAAACAAACAAAAAAACCAAAACAAACAAAAATGCTGAAGCAGCTTAGTGGCAGTGGGAGATTCCCACAGAACTCACCCATTAACATCTCAGTGGATCAGGAAGTACACAGCTTAGACTAGATGTATCTATCACCTCTAAGCCCCATTCCTAGCAACCCAAGTCACATTCTGACAGGTTTCACAACCATCTAAGACAACATCAGCTGAAGACCAACTGTGACAACTCATGAACCTGTCTGGGAAATTCTACATTGCAATAATATCCCAATACTATAACACTTAGCATCAGTGAAAACATTTAGAGATTGGAATTCTGAAATGAAATGAAATTATGCTTATGAGTAATCTATTATGTGATCTATCATGTTGTATAGCCAACAGTTCATAATTCCTCAGCAGGCGATGCCAATGTATTCTGTGAGGCTGTTTGCAGAGTCCAATAGTTGAAGGTCCCAGCAAAGCTTTAGAAAATATGTTGCAGTTAACTAGGCGTTAAGTTTGCCTCTTCATCCATAGCAGTCCACTTACACAAGAATTCTCTATACAGTATGCCACCAGCCAACAGACTATTTCAAAGCAACAAATATTTTCAAGATAATTTTGGTCATTTTATATCTGTCCTTACCCAGGATGCATTACAAAATGTAAGCAGCCCTATAAGATGGTTATAAGAGATTTATCCCTAGGATCCACCTTGGAGTGGAAAGAATCAAATTCATAAAGTATTGTAGAATGTACACATGCATGCATATACAATAATAAAAGAATAAATAGCACAAGAGGTCAAAACATATGAAATTCTGACTTACTACCTAGCAGAACATGACTGTAGTCTCTCTCAGGTAACATCCAAATTAAAGGATTTTGAGGCCCGTATGTGATTGCTGATAGTTATGTTGTATTTGATAAAAAGAAAAAAATAAGTTTTACATAAGGCATTCTATCATACCATTTAACAACATTTTGGTTTAAACCAATTAAACCAATATAATGGTTTAATTTGGGCATATGATTAAAACATTTTATCCACAGCTGTTGACAGAGGATTAACATAAAATCACATATTCTCTATTCACACACATGAGAATTGGTTGTGTTTATCACAATGTAAAGCATGTGAGGTCTTTGTAAGAGTCTCAAATATCCCCTAAGTACAACCTAATCTAAATTAGCAGACTTTGAGGAATCTGTTTGCCATACAAAATAATAATTTTCCTATAAAGCACTTCAAATGTCAGTGATAAGTAAAATTTCCACATTATTATAAACCATGATGCTGTCACAATGTCATTAGAAATTACCTTTATATATTGCTTGGCCTTAATTTTAAAGCCATGATAAGATTAGAAGAGCAGTCTCTTCAGCATTTTGTTTTAATGTAATTTTAAAATCATTTTTTTATTTTTGGTGTGTATCTCTCTCCTCTTTCTCTCTCTTTCTTTCTGTGTATGTGTGTATGTATATGTATGTACATTTGCATGCATGTATGTTTGTGCATCACAATCTACATACAGTACTCATGAAGGACAGAAGAGGACATTGGATCCCCTGGAACTGGAGTTAAAAGTGGTTATTGGCATCTATGTGGGTGCTGATAATCAAACCTGTGTCCTTTGGAAGAGCAGCAAGTGCTCTTAAACACAAGTCATCTCTTCAGCCTTTGCAATGAACTTCTCATGATCCCATATCATTAAAGCAATATATGTGAAATGAGGGAGCTACATTAATGCCATTAGGCTGTTGAGTTTCAAGTTACTATTTATAAAAACAGCTGCAACATTACAACATAAACATAAGGAAAGGTTTAAGTCTATGTGGTTGTCATTGTAGAAGCCGAGATATAGAATTCCTCCCAAAAGAGAAAATTAACTGCTTAAAAAGAACTCTAACAAATCACATCTGCTCTCACCCAGCAAACTTCACATTGCCCTGTTTGGTTCATGAATCATATGAAGACTAGAAAATAAATTTCCTAAGCCAGTGTCAAGAAATCCAAGTTCATAGTCACAAGAGGGAGAAAGTTATGATATATTTCAACACAAATACATGAAGATTTTATATTTATTCAAATGATAGCCTTGATGAACACTGACTAAAAAGGGACACCAATAATTTCCTTTGAGTTCACATAGAGCTTACCAGTTTTGAAACCCATGGGAGTTTCAAAACACTCATTATCAGGTAAGCTGGGTACCTACTTTTGTTGAGTTTAGAACACAGATGGTACTCACATGATAACCCTGGGTTCATATGCATTTCTGAGGTTTTGTTGTGGTCAGACTGTGGGCACACACTTACTTACATTGGGTTGATAATGCTCAGAAAAGTATATGTAGATTTACGACCACAATCCAGCAATTCAAAGAAGACAAATCTCAGCCCCATCCTGCATATGTATACATATTTATGAGTACATGTAAGTGAAGGCCAGATTTTGGTTTGTATGTCTAATTTGCTCTCGTGTGTGTGTGTGTGTGTGTGTGTGTGTGTGTGTGTGTGTGTGTGTTCTGGACAAAAAGCCACAGAAATCCTTCTTGAGTCTGTGCTTACCCAGCTAGCACTGTGTCCAAATTTTTACTTTCTGCCATTTCTATTGTTGTTAATATCCAACTTTAATCCACTGTAGTCACATAGAATGCAAGATTTTTTTCTATATTTGTTGAGACTTGCTTTGAGTCCAAATACATAATCAATTTGGAGAAAAGTTCATGGGCTGCTGAAAAGATAGTATATTCTTTAGTTTTTGGGTAGAAAGATCTGTGGTTGTCAATTCTGTCCATTTAATTTGTTATATTATCTAACTCTAGAGTCTGTCTATTTAGATTTTGTCTGAATGACTTATATGCTGATGAGAAGGAGGTATTGAAATCATCTACCATCATTGTGTTAGGGTTGATATGTGCCAGTGTTTACATCCAGCCTGCAGGCACAGCCAGGAATACACATTTTGTGTCCCTGCCTAGTCTGGTGAGTTCACAGTCCTTACCCTACCTAGGACATTCCAACTTCCAGGCATGGCCCAAAGTCTACAACCTGTGTGCTGGTACAGTCTTGTGAGCTTCTCAGATCCTAGCTTGACTACATTGTTATCTGGCCTCCAGGCCTAGCCAGGTTCAGACACTGGTAAATCAGCATAGCCTGATGAGTCCCTGGGACAATGCCCTTCTGCATCATCCCCAGCCCTCCAGGCCAGCCTCAATCACACAGCCTTGGTCTACCTTGTAAATTCTCAAGACCCTGGCCCCCTCACATCATACTCACACTCCCAGTCCTAACCTAGGTAGCAAAACTTACACGTGGTCCATATAGATTAAACCTTTTGTTTCCTCTGCATGATTCCTTGCTTACTACTCAATTTAAATTGCCCCATTCATCCATTGCAAAACCAACACTGAGTACCTAAAGCACTGATCTACCAACTCCTTATGCTTGATCTAAAATAAACCAGGCTTAAGCAACAACAACAACAAAATCCACTCAACAGGAGCAGCCTAGAATCTCACATCAGTCAAGAAAAGAAATCCGAAAGTCAGGACACATTGCAAGAACACACACATTATGGATACACTATAGTGAGATATCCACCTTGTCAGCATCTGTAGCACTGACCATGCCCATTGGGGGTGGAGACAGGGGTGGAAGTGACCTGGGGAACTAGGTCTGAGGAGGAGCCCAGGAGCGCTCTAGCTGGCAGGAGATGAAGAGGAGAGCATCTGGTGGAACCTGCTGGTGTTCATCTGTCTAGGTTTTAAGTTATTTCTCCCTGAATCTATTTGGCCTATTTGTTTATCCTGATCCTTATTAAACCACAATAATAGACAAAAGAGTATGTCCTTCCCACATATCTACTACTCCAAAAGAAAGTTTCTTCATTGAAAATTACCTAGATAAACTCCATGGTAAAGAGCAATCATAGAGCTTGATTTCAATCTCAGCAGTTAAGAGCACTGACTACTCTTCTAGAGGACCCAGGTTCAATTCCCAGCACTCAGATGGTGGTGCACAACTATCAAAAATTTTACTTCCAGAGGGTATGATACCCTCTTCTGACCTCTCTGTGTACCATGCATGCACACGGTGAAATACAAGAATTAAAAATCATAAATTTCATCCAAGAATTCAAGGCATTTAAAAAAACACAATAACAAACAGCTTCATGAACTTAAAGAAAACTACCAATAAATACCCGAGTGATTGACAAGAAAGCAGAGAAAATATATCTGACTGAAATGTCAAGGATAATTCAGGACTTGACAAGAGATGTATTGAAGAGAGCTCAAGCTGAAGTGAAAATAGAATTGAAAGACTTACTAACTCAATTCGAAACCGCAGGTTAAAGCCTTGTAAGTAGAATGGATCAAGTTGAAGATAGAATATCAGGACTCAAAACTAGATGAATCAGAGCATTGTAGCAAAGACTATGAAAAATTAAAGCTCATGCAAGTCGTTATGAACAAATGAGCATGCACACACACACACACACACACACACACGCACACGCACACACACACACACACACACACACATTCATTCATTCATTCAGGAATTTGAGACACCATATAAAGATAAAAGTCTTTGAATTACAGGCATAGAAGAGTCTCAGGCCAAATCATAGAGCAAATCTTCAACAGGATCAGAGAAGAAAACTTCCTGGAAGGCCTGTTAATCCCAGCACACAGGAGATAATGTCAAGAAGCCCAGACATTTAAAGCTAGCATCAGCTATGTAGAATATGAGAGCCAGACAGCTCCACAAACCACACTGTCAGAACAAAATAATAAAACAATAACAACTACCAGCAGCTAAAACAAAACAACTCAACCAAACTAAACTTCAAAAGAACTTATCCAACAAATTTGAACTCAGGATTAGAGAATAATTTCCAATGGTTTCTGCCTTTAACATTTTGAACATTTATTTGTTTATTTGCTTGTTTGTTTGGTATCTATGATGCAATAGTGTATGTGTGTATGGAAGTCAGAGGACAGCTTGCAGGAGTCAATTCTTCCCTTCCACCATGTGGCTCCTGTGGATTGAACACAGCCTTGGCCCTAAGTGCATTTACCTGTTGAGCATCTCATATGCCCCAACTTTTGCCACTTTTTAAACATCTATCTACAGGAAACAACATTCTCAGCACTGACATTTACAAAAACAAAATATTGATATACTTGGAAAAACATTGAAGAATAAACGAACATAAAAGAAATCAAGGGAGAGTATGTGAGAGGGTTTGGATGGATGGAAGGCAAAGAGAAATGATGTAATAATATTATAATCTCAAAAATATAAAGAAACAATAAATCAAAAATACATTTATCTCAGTGATATGCTTAATAAAGTGAAAGTTGTACAATGCTATATACAACAAAGAATTGTTTTAGGATATATTTTTTTATAATTTATTAAAAGAATAGGTTTTATCTTTATGCCTACTTTATATTCCTATATACCTTGGGTTGTGAGCAGAAAATGTTGAAAGAACTCTTAAATCCTGGAACAGAATGCTGTCTGTTCTTCAAGTGACTCATAGAACTTTAGAGAAGGCTCAGTAACTATTTCCTTGATCTTGGCTTTCAAAAGTGACATTGCTTGGCAGACTCACATGCATTCAGTAGAATCTCAGTGAGCATCTCCTATGTAATAAACACCAGAGCAGATGTTGTGAATACATTTGTAAGTAGACATAACTCCTGCTTTTGGGAAGTTTTATTCCATAGGGGTGAAACAACATAATAAAATGAAGCCTTTCCCTCTTGGTTGAAGTGGTAGACATAGCCTCTAACTATATAGAACAGCAGTTAAAGAGTTAATATGTTTAAACTTCACTTTGCCAAAATTTAGTACTTGGTTTATTTTCTTTGAGCATTATATCATAACTATATAAATGACTTATTATGTAATTTTTATGCATTGTTCTTTATATATGTGTATATTCACTTGTGTGGAGGACAAAGGTCTACTGTAAACATATTCAATAGCTTTTCACTTTTTTTTGACAGAGACTTTTACAGAACCTGGAGTTTCCTATTTCAGTTAAGATAGTTGAACTGAAAGCATAAAACCCTGTCTCTGTCTCTTCAGTGTTGGGTACAGATGTTTGCCTCCAGCTGTCCAGTGTTGGGATTACAGATGTGTGCCTCCAGCTGTCCAGTGTTGGGATTACAGATGTGTGCCTCCACCTGTCCAGTGTTGAGAGTACAGATGTGTGCCTCCAACTGTCCAGTGTTGAGAGTACAGATGTGTGCCTCTAACTGACCAGCATCAGGATTACAGATGTGTGCCTCCAGCTGTCCAGAGTTGGGATTACAGATGTGTGCCTCCTTTATAAGATAAGAGTGAACTCAGGTGCTTGTACTTGCACAAAAATCCCTTTATAACTGAGCCATGTCCCCGGCTTCTCATCTGATTTTTAAACTTATAGCTTAAATAACAGTAAAGTGATTGTTCAGTTATGAAAGAAAAGGTGACAATAGTGACTGTCTATTTTCACAACTAAGTTTGATAAAGCAATCCAAGGACTCTACTCCCAAATCAAAATTTCAGATGGCATGTGTGCCATGTGTGCACGGTTTCTGGGAGCTCGGTTACTGCAAATGCTGATAGTGAGCTCCAACAAGGAACCAGTGACCGGAAACAAAACATCATAGAGATTGTAATTGAATTTTTAAAACAACTTCAACACTTTTTGAAATAATTAGGTCAGATGTGTTATTTGAAGTGTAAATGGGTATTCCAAAAGGAATCAAATCATAAAGTCAAATCCATAGCACTATTACCTCATTGGAAGGTTTTAAACTTGCAATGACACATTGAAAGTTTAAATTGTTTGCTTCTTGCTTCTGCAGCTTTGTGAATTCCCCACCCTTGGTGAAAATTAGTCTTCAGTTTTTATTTTAGGGTGTGCTTAAAACATATGAGTCAGGTTAAGCTGTCTTCCATCTGTACAAATGTGGCCAAATTTTCCTGCATTTTGTGTCAGCCAGAAAATATTTCCTCTTCTAACATCTAGTTCTGCTGGGAGGTTGGGAAAAAAGACTAGAAATAATAGAAAGAAGTACCACCATGATCTAATTTCTTTCAATTACTTTGGGTCTTACTGAAGCACATATCTTATAGTTTATGGTCACTCATTTATCTACTCTGTTTTGCTGGCTTTGTAATCTCATCGTTAACAATATATGGAAGAGTGATCTTTCAGATTCAAGCATAACTGTGATCTGTTTGTGGCTGCTGGCCCAGTGAAATGGGTTGGCTTTTGTTATGAATCATTTGTGCACATGATTTAATATATGTTTGGACCATAAGTCTACTTTTGATTTTTAAACATTTGACAGGTTGAGTCACTCTTGCATGAATATAAGAAAAATGCAATGTGCATTCAATATTATCTCCCTAACCATGATATTTTCAAGCATGTAATCATCTGGGCTCATGGCTGCTATGAATTGAGAATCATTTTGAATTAGAGTTTAAGCAGCAGTCTGTGCCCAGAATCTTCAAAAAAATAATCATCAAGAAATGTTGAAACAACAGCAAATTGAAAAGTATTGGGAAGTACATTGTGCAAATACAACATGGATTTGCCGTCTTAAAAAGTTTAGAGCTCAGGATGCCTCATTATATATTTTTATAAAGTTAAACAATTTAATAACATTTATTTCTGTTTGTAAAATGGAGCCAAATTCAAAATCTGTTTCTTTGATTTCTTTTTAGTATTAACTAATACTATCTTTGACATATGATGACTTCAGTTGCTCACTGAATATCTACAATAGAAATCTACTTCATGCAGTTGACCATAGTTGCAGAAAATTATATGAAATTCAAGTTCATAGTTTAATAAATTTCAGAAACAAACATGATACTTGGTAAAGAATGCACTACATAAAAAGGGTGTGTATTCTTTATTGTCTGTCTATTCCATAAGTTAGTCCAAACCCCAGGACCAGAGGTAGTTATTAGCTTGACTTTTGTAGCAATGAGTTTTTCTTGGCGTTTACTTTGTCAATAGATGCTTCTAAATTTCCTCTAGATCATATCATCTCCAAGAATAACAACATAATCTTCCTTCCAAAAATCTCATATTCTCCTTTTATTGATCTGCATAGAGTTGCTAATAAAATGACTAGGTCTTGTTTGCTATTAAATGTTTATTAATTCATTCTGTTGTGTGTCACTAAATATTATCCCAAGTTTTATTTGTACCCATGAACATTATTTTCTTTTTTTGTGAATAATGCTGAAAATAATAAATTCCCTGCAGTGATATATTTCTTGAACAAATAAAGCCTGTCTTGTGTCAGAGAATGGAGCTTGCCACTAGGTAACCATAGAGGTTGAGAGGTCTGTACAGACAGGCAGAAAATGACATAGCTGGGCAGTAATAGGATATAAGCAGGGGAAACAGGAAAGCACTCTTTTCTCTGTGGGGATGCTTAGAAGGTAAGGTTTGCTGTGGCTTGTTCCTTCCCTCTGATCTTTCAGCTTTTCCCTCTATATCTGACTCCAGCCTTTTTTTATCTAGAAGAGTTAGAACTCCTTTTCCAATTCTCCTAAGTTTTAGCCAATTTTGTATTCACAAAATAAATATCCTTTAATTGTGGTATTTGCTATGTTACATAGATGATGTGGCATTGCCTTTGTTTCTACTGGTGTAGTACTTTATTTTAACCATTATTAATTTACTTTTATTCTTTGACAGTGTCAAACACATGTGTAATGGATTTTAGTCCTTCTGTCCCACTTTGACATGGCCTCATTTCTGTTATTTCCCTCACTGGGTCCTTTCTGAATGAGACTTCTTCCTACTTCATGTCTTCTGTGTTTGTGACAGCAGCTGAGTTGTAATGGTGCTGCTAGCATGAGCCTGGTGGGATGTTTTTTAGAGGAACAAGGGCAGCTCAGCAGTGGCCACAAGGGAGTCTCTGTAGGTGTTCATGCAGGAAAGAGAACCATAAAGAGATGATAATGAAAACTCTTGATTCAGTCAACCAAGATCAAGACTTTGGGAGTCTTATGGCAGGTAGTTCATTGTCAAGGATATTTAAAACACATTAAAAAGGGGGAGGATTTTTCATGGAGTAATACAATCCTTGGTGCACAATGAAATGTAACTACATCTACACTTGACTCAGGGTAAATGCCATTTCGTCCAGAGATGGGCTGCCTATATTAGCTTAAGGGCCTACAGAAGAATCTTGCCTGGTCTCTGTATATAAATAGTATAGAGGTTATTTGGGCTATTAGCCATCTATGGTCCTGGTTTCAGGAGCTGGGAGAGTCTCTGGCTATACAGATACTGTAAGAGTCATTTACATTATCGGGTATCTCTGGTCTTTGCTGTAGGAGTTTGATATGGCCCAACAGAAAACACAGATCACCAGGCTATTAATCACCTCTAATCCCCAGCTTTCTTAATGAAAAAACTGTTTTGTTGTTATTTGTTTTTTGTTTGTTTGGTTTTTACATCTTTTCCATTGGAAGGACAATCTTGTTTACTTAACATTCCTGGTTTCACTGGAGATCTATAGGCTAAGAACTTTTATGCTAATATGCAACAGAAGTGAAACCATTGAAGAAAGTGACACTCATTCTCCCAGTCATTATTAACTGTCTACAGTCCTTCAGGAAGTGTGAAACCATATAAATTCTTCCCTCTTCCATGATGAAATGTGATAGAACCAACCTTGTGCAGTTAACCACTGCATCAGCCACATTATCACATTATGACCAGAAGAGTTTCATAACATCCAACCCCAACTCCCAGCTATGCTTCTTAAGAATCTTTCTACTCCTTCTATGAGAATTTTCTGAGCCGTGTGTGTGTGTGTGTGTGTGTGTGTGTGTGTGTGTGTGTGTGTGTGTGTGTGTATGTTTCTCTGTGTGTGTCTGTGTGAAAATGTATGTGTTTATATGTGTGTGTATGTGTATGTGTGTGTGTATGCATCTCAGTGTGTGTGTGTGTCTCTGTGTCTGTGTATGTGTTTATATGTGTTTGTATTTATGTGTCTGTGTCAGTGTGTATACATCTCTCTCTGTGTCTCTCTTTCTTTCTCTCTCTATCTCTATATGTGTGTGGGTTCTGTGTGGGTCTGTGTGTATGTGATATGGATGTCTTGTTTAGGACCAAGTAGTATAGAACCATGTACTATTGTCACTTATTGTTTGCATTTTGACAACTTACAAATTTCTGTATTAACCACTGTCCACTGTACAAAGAAGCTTCTCTGATGAAGGTTTATAGCTTTATCAATTTATAAGAATAAAGATATTGCACACTTTGAAAAGGAATTTTGACACCATAATCTATACCTAGCAACACAAAGTAATAGGTTGTCCCTGAAGGCATATGACCTCTCCAGCAATGGGTTCTTAGCCAGTTTTATAGTAAAAGCATGGGTTCCCTCCTGTGCAACAGTTCCAAAAATCTAATTATATATTGAGTGATTATCAGCATAACATTCATTCACGAGCACATCTTGCATGCTAATCATTGTTGTAGCTCACAGGGTTCACAGCTAGGTATGATCAATAGTGGTTTTTCTCCACAGTGGTTTACTTAGCATTTTCTGGCTTTATGAAAACTAGCCAGCAGACAAGAAGTTTCCATGTCTGTCCTAGTATTGTTTGTCTCAGTCATGTCACCAAAACATTCTGTGTTTTTAGCAGCAGGGTAACCAAGAATAATGACAATAGCCTATATTGTTTGGAGGGCCACTGGAATTCTTTGACCTACATGTCCATAGGAAAGTATTCCAGACCTAGTTGGCATTTTGTTTAATAGCCTATGGTGAGGTAGTTTGAATGTAATTGGCCCCCATAATCCATTAGGGAGTGTGAATCTATTAGCAGGTATGGCTTTGTTGGAATGGATATGGCCTTGTTGGAGGAAGTGTGCCATTTTGGAAGAGGGTTTTGTGGTTTCCTATGCTCAGGACAACACCAAGTGTCTTAGTTAACTTTCTGTTGCCTGCAAGATGTAGAACATTCAACCTTGATTCCAGCATCATGACTGCAGGCACACCACCATGCTCCTCAACATGATGAAACTGAAACTGTAAGCCACCATCCCAATTAAATATTTTCATTTGTAAGAGTTGTAGTCATGGTGCCTCTTCACAGCAATAAAAACTCTTAGCTGTTATGAGTAGTTTTTTTCCTGCCACTTGGTCCCACCACCACGCTAGTCCCAAATAACATACAGAGACACTGTATTAGATATTATGCTGTTTGCCATTTACTAGCATTTCTTATTGGCTAGCTCTGTCTTAAATATTAACCCATTTCTATTAATCTAATTATTTCTACATGGTCTTATCCTACCGGAGAGAGGACCCAGATCTCTGTTCTCTCCATCTTTCATCTTGAATCTCCTCCCTACTCCTTCCACAATCCTCCTTGTCTCCTGGTCCCACCTATCTTGCTTTCCTATTAGCCAACAGTGCTTTATTCATTAACCAATATGAGAAACATATTTACAGAATAACATCTCCCATCATCTCCTCTTTTCATAAGGCCACGTGGAAGTACTTAGATTAATAGAAATGGGTTAATATTTAAGACAAAGCCAG